>BJBW01009079.1:514-69844 GCA_004320125.1 Scolopax mira
ATTCCATGATTCTCTAATTTCCATACTGAGAACCTTCCGCTGTGTTTTTAAAGCATTTATTAAGAGATACTTCCCTTGTGAAGAGCTACTTTCACTTGGGGAGAAATGCTTAAAATGGCAGCAGTAGCTGTTCTGTAAGACAATTCAAGTAACATAATATGTGGTGATTTTAAACCACTGATGTGTGGTGTATTTCCCCAGAAGATTTTATAAAATGAAGTCCCTACCCCATATCACTTGAAGATCATGATGCCTCAATGCCACTTCAAAGGAACATTTTAACTTTGTTGAATATTAACAAGGGGTGAACCCACCTATCTTGTGTGAATAAAACATTTTGTGTGATGTTTTGTTAACAAGTTCATCAACACACATTTGCAAAGCTTTTCATGATCCTCTATCAATTAATCCATTTACCTATTCAGGAAAGCAAATTTATTAAAACATGCGTCTATTATTCAATAACGACACTAAAAGTCTTTAAAGACACTTGGACTAATATACAAAATCAGTTTCTATTAACATCAAGTATTGCAAAATAAAAAAGAAATACTTAATCGTAATATCCATTATCTTAATTTACAATTCTCTAGCAATGAATCTCATATTCATTTATTCCTAGATCTATAATTGAAAGTTTTGTCATAAATTCCCAACATCTTTTTTCAATTGTATTTTATTCATTATGTTGCATCAGAATTCAGAGGAAGAAATTATAGATGATTCTTGATGTATTACGCAAACTGTTTTCTTGAAGTAGATTCAATGAAGGTTGCAAAACCTATCTTTAAGAAAGATTCAATAAAGTATATGAGGAAATAATTTGGACTTGACTGTAAATAAGAACCATGCTTACTCTCATGCAAGAAATTACTGAAATCTATTGCTGTCAACAGTTTCCACAAAACTGAGGAGATGGTCTGTTGGTGCTTTGCATTTAACTTTGTCTCTATATACCCAGTGCCAGCATTTACTTTTAAAACGAGGTGGCTTGATTGTTAAAAATGTCGATGTGCCACTTTCTAGGTACTAGAGATTCCATAGGCTCCTTTCCTGTGATAAAAGGGATGGGATTTTGGGTGATGAATGCAGGGAGAACAGCTGTGATTTGGGTGACCAAGGGTTTGTCAGGAAAGGGCTGCTCCTTTCTTCAGGGGGGGGTTTCCACACAAGAGGTCCTATGCCTGCAAACACTGGGTTGTGGTGCCAGGGCTTTTGGGCCTGAACTATGGTGCTTGGACACCTTCACGGTGTCACTTTGTTGGGGAGCCTTCAAAGCTGAAAGCTTGACATTTTGTATAGCAGAGCTTTGCAGACACCCCCAAGCAGGGAAGCAATTCTACAACAGCAAATGTGAATCACTTAATTAAGGCAATATCATGAGTTTGAGGGAAGCTTTTCCCAACATTATACTGACAAATCTCTCTTGGTCTTGATGGGATGGGGAAGAACAAGACTCATCCAGGGAGGAACCTTGCAGATGTCATGTGCATTCAGCTAAGAAGGATACCATAGCAGCCTACATTGAACGTTATACATGGTAGCAGACGTAGCCACCCATCTGGAGCTGCTTACCAAAATTTGCATGTGGACAAGAGTCACAAAGCTTGTGCTTCAGGGAGAGAAGGCAACAGCAAACTCTGTAGGACACTTTGCAGGTGGGAGGAGAGAGTTATGTTCCTGAGCTCTTCATGCTGTGACCTGGGCTGGGGCTGGGTTAGTGGGTGGCTGGATCAGGTGTGATGGCGCCAGCTCCAGCAATTCCCACCAGCACCCCAGCCAGTCATTTGGGCTAGCTGGTGGCTGCGGTGTTGGCCACCTGACACATCCCCAACTGGGGAACTGCACCAGAACTGCTCGCAACCACCAGCTGCAAACTGGTACCAGTGGTGAATAGACACAGGAAAAAATCCTGCGACTGGGGGCAGTTTATTATGAAGTTGTGACACTTTGGGCTACGAATGTGACATCACAAAGTGATCTATGGCTCTCATTTTCCATCATTCAGTTGTGCTTCCATCTGCCTCAGTGAGGTAATCAAACTACACTGTGAGAATAAAATCTAGCAAGGCACTGTGTGTATCACATGTTTAGGGAAAACTATTTCATTTTTTTATATATATATATATATTTCAAACATGTGACACTGATTATCTGCAGATACTTGATGTGCTTGTGATTTCAATCAGCATTTTGTTCATTCATTGCCTCTTGGTTTATTGATTTATAAGCCCTTTAGAATGGTATGATTAGTGCTAGCATTTTACTCTCAGTGGGGGTAAAATGGTATTTCATTATTAACGTGTTAGAAGCTATTTCAAACTGACAGTTTGTTTTGAACCTGAGCAAGAGAAGTTGACATTTACATTTGGAAGTGGAAGATTGACATAGAAATTATTCTGAAACATAATTACAGTAAAGACAAATGCAGAAGATGATAGAAATTCCAGATAGAGTTTCTGGGGGCTCCTCTGCCATCAGTAACTAACTCCTGCTCTTTTCTCAGCTCGGCGTAACGAGACATAGAAGTGTCTGTAGGCGTTTATAGTAGATGCAGGGTCAAGATGTATGTGAGGGTATAAGGTACATGCTTGTCCTACAGCCTGTCCTGGCTGTCCCAGAAAGCTTCAGTGCTGTGACAAGACCCTGTGCTGGACAAACCGAGGAGGGGCTTAGTGCCAGTGAAGAGGTTGATGTCCCGGGGGCATTTACGCACCTTTGCATTTAGGCTGATCTAGGTCAGCATCATCCCGGGTACCTGGGTACCCGTCTGCTCCAGCAGCAGAGGGGGGCATGGACCTTGCTGCAGCCCAGCTGGCCCCCCACCATGGCTCTGCATTTCCTGTGAGTCCCCAGAGCTCAGCTGGGGAGTTTCTAGGAGCTGGGCTGATGTCGTGCACACTTTAGGGTTGTTAATATAAGCTCTTCCCGTTTTTCCCAAGCTAAACATTTATCTTATGTTACAAGGGCATGTTTTAGAATAGAATCATAGAATCATCTGGGCCGGAAGGGACCTTCAAAGGTCATCTAGTCCGAATTTCTTGCCATTGTCAATTCTCCCGTGCTATAAGAGGACTCAGGAGCATTTTACAGACTGAGTTGCTGAACTTTAGGAATGGATCATAGTAGGGTATTTTTTTTTCCCAAAGGATTTTGATTTCAGTGACTGACCCTCCATTACCAAGGTCTAAAGGGACTTTTCCATTCCAGTGAGTAGGAGGAGAGTGGGATTGTGATCAAGAGCTGGGAGTTTCCATCTTGGCACTAGAGATCACAAGATGGGGACACTCTGCAAGTTTCATACAGAAGTTATGTGCAACCTATTAGGCAGAGTGTAAGGAATACATAGACCCAGAGAACAGCAATGAGTCAATATATTGCATGAAAACAGTTGCCAAACATGGGCTTATTTGTTGCTGTCTTATCTGGAGTAGGCTGAGAAAGAATACAAATTTGCTACTACTGCATTTTTTGTTTGTTGGGTGATTTTTACCATTATTTCTCAAAGGTACATAGAATCTATTACAATGTAGTTTTAAATGTTTAATAGTTTGTAAGTAGATTAAATAAATAAAATGTAGGGACTTAAAATTCTTTTACTTAAATGCATAGGCTTTTGTTTGTGTAAGGCTGAGAGCCTTAAACTATGCCAGTGAGCATGCGTTTCTGCTTGAACTTACTTAAAACTGCAGTATTATTAAATTCTTTGGATGAAATCTTAGCCTCATGGAAGTCAACCGGAGCGCTGCCTCTCATTCCAGCAGGACTGAGATTTCAGATTTCTGCAGGGTGCACTATTACTTTATCCCTCCTGAGCTGCTGTGTTCTGGTGGCCAATCTCATTACACTGTGCTGTTTCATATTCCTTTCTAATGAATGAAGTAAAATGTGTATCCATGCATACACATAATAAAGGAAGACAATGAAAAACAATCGTTAAAAATAAATGTCCAGTTTTATCTGAATAACACAGCGAAGGCGGCTCAATGACTAGCCATATGGAAGAACATGAATATATTTGAGGCTAGAATTATTCAACTCCAGATGAAGGAGAGTTGAAGGAAGCAGTATGCAATTAGATACAATTATGAAAGATATACAGGAAATTAGAGCTGTTCGTAGATATTTTTCCAATTAACATTTGTATTTCATTGAAGGAAAATCTTTAACTGGAAATAACCACCAGAATTTGCATCATCAAGCAAAATGCTGGTTTCTTCTTTACTGGAGGGGGAAACACAAAAAAACCCCTCCCTTAAGTGTTTTGGTGCGTGAAAGATTCAAAGACTGAAAAGTGTTTCATGTTTCAATGAGAAAAATCAAAATTTCCATGAATAAGTTCCTGGATGAAATAGTAGGACTTGTCTTTATCCTAACGATGACATCTGTTTGCAATAACACTCCATGCCAGTAAACGATGTTATTTTAACTAATCTATTGGCGTGGCGATGAAAGTGACAGTAAAATGTTGATATGGAAGCTAATTTCTGTGTTTGGCCTTGAGATCCATCTTCACAGACACAGACTGAGTGCAGAAACTATTTTTGGCAACATCATAGCAATCCAGATTTAATTCTGACACTTCTCTTGCCTTTCTGAAATCCAAGGAAGACATCTGGCTGCGTTCTCTGTGTATGTTTGTGACGTGCCATTGAAATCATTTGCATCAGCAGTGAATTTGGAGATAGATAGAAATGGGACGAGACAGAGCAGATGAGGAGGAGGGAACCAAAAGCTTGGTTTATGAAGAAAAAAAAGAATGGCAACTCTTCAACGTATAATGTGCTTACTGAAAGCTGGGAATAAGATGTCATTCTGAATGTGTTTCTGTGAACTTTTAACTTTGTTTAGTGTTTCTATATTGTTCAGACCATGCTTAATATGGAATTATGCACATGCATGGCATGTGAGGAATGAAGGGATGGCTCTGTCTGATTCCCAGGGGAGCCCCTGCCGAAGGTGTCTGTGGTCCCTGCCATGGGTGTGCATCCCGCCCTTTAGAAGAATAACTGGCTTAAATGTTTGTGAGTTATCAGTTAATTTAATACCATTTACAGTGGCCACAGACTCTGCATAATTTTTTGTAAGCTAGAAATGTTTACTTGAGCAAAAATACCTCTGTAGGTTTCAGTTGACGTCGCTTTGCTTAACATGTTGCTGTCTTACCATCTTCAGCCAGAAGTTTTAGTTGCTCGTAGCGCACCCAACTTCCAGACTGCCTCAAAAAAACCAAAAATAAAATTAAAAAAAAAATAAAAAGGATAATAGCACTCCTCATCTGCTGAGGTAATTGTATGTTAGGCTCCTGGGGTGGCAGCTGGAGCCAAGTGGATGCAGTTGGAGGACGCAGGGTGCCCAGCGAGGAATGGTACCCGGTGGGACGTGGTGGCCGGTGGGACACGGTGCCCGTTGGAGATGGCACACACATGCTGGAGCAGGCGGGCCCCTGCATGTTGAGGCACACACGGGGTGGGAAGGCTGCTGCCTGCTGCCAGACATGCTGGCCGGGGCTGTCTGCAGCCTGCCCACAAGGCAGCCACGTGGGGGGAAGGCAGGCGAGCGGTGCAGCAAACCGGCTTGTGGCTGTTTCGTTTTGGAGACCACTTTTTCCAAGCGTCCCAAACATGGGCCTTAATCATCAGCACTTCTGAAGCACTCATCATTCTTGTATCCAGGCAAGGAGCCTTGTTATTACCCTTTGAGAGATACCACATTCCCTCATTTCCTATGGAAGGGGGCCTGCCAGCAGTATCAATACCGGCACCGCTGGGTTTGTTTCAGATTAAAAATGTCCCCTGGGAAGATCTTTGGCAGGGTCTCAACACAGTCACGGGAACATATTCTTGCACTGGGCCACTGATGGTTACCTCCAGAGACTGCATCAGTGGTCACCTTCACTGGTCACCTTCACTGGTCACCTTCACTGAAGGCACTGCTTTGCCAAGAAGACAAAATGCTCCCTGCAGGAACTGAGGAACCCTCCTTCTCAGGCTTCTTGTTGTTAAAAGAGTGGTTAGGAGAGGTTACCTTCCGGCACTGACCACCCTCAGACCTCCCTCTGTGTGGGGGTGGACTGCAGTGACTCTGGCCCTTGGTGTGGTGGCTGCCCCTGGGTGGTACAAGCCCGACTGTCTCGGCTCCGGTCTCACGCTGGCATTGATGCTTAGAACAAAGGGAAATGCAAAATACTGTCTGCAAGGCCCTGGGTGCAAAACTGCCCACAGCCTGACCTGCTCCCACCAGTGGAGAGTGTAGGAGGAACCGAAAGGAAAAGCTGGGTTTTCAGCAAAATTTAAATTTGCCTCCTCCATCATGATGATGAGATGCACGTAGCATAACTACGGATGCTCCTTAGAGGGATGCAGAAACACTACACGCCACGGCTCTTTGCACAGGGAGACCAAGGGATGTTGCAGTCCAGCTGGTGTATGAAACGGGCAGTCGCCGAGGGTGAGGAAAATACTGTATAGATGTGATATCACAAGTTATATAATATCATGGCCAAATCTTTGCAGCTGGATATCATCAAATCAAAATTAGAAACTCATTGGAAGCAAAGGACAGTCTTTGCACAGATTGCCTATAAATCTGCAATAACTAGTTCTCCCTGGGCGTAACATCAAAAACATTTTTTAGTGTCTCATTAGTAAGAAAATTTATTGCTCAACTATTGAACTATGTCGATTTTTGAAAACATTGTGTGAATAATTCCAGAAAGCATGTGTTTGATTTGTATTCGTTTTGTGCCGCTGGATAGAAAAAGTGGCTTTTCCCCCATGATGAAATGACACTAATCATGAAATTAAAAGGTGAAGCATGTCTACAGTTTCAGAACAAGGTAAATTTTTATAAATATGCTAATGCCCTCCCTTTCCCATAAGTCAAACTAAGACTAAGGAGTTCATACCCTAGCTGAGCTTTAAAAAAAAATAAAAATAGAAGACCCAATTACAGCTCTGTAGAGGGGAAAAGAACTCCTCCCAGCCCTTATTATTTCTTCTTTGTGCTGCAGTGTGTTTCCCAGCTGTGTCTGTTGGCCAGTTTTGTCACTCAAATAGACTGGAAAACAAAAAAAAAAAAAAAAAAGATTGAGAAAGAGGGGAGAAATTTAAGTCAAACTTGGCGTTGTCTGCATTGGATGGATGGAAAGAGCCTTCAAAGTACCTGTTACATGGTGCGGGTTCACTGACAGTAATGTGTGTGTGTGCATTGGGTTGTGCAGGCAGAGAGCTATCTTTTCTCACGTTTTAGCAAAAGGGAGAGCAGAAAATATGGCTCCAGGGGGATTCACTAGCATGGGTGCAAAATTCCTTTAAGTTCTCAAGCTCTGAGGCAGGTGGTTCTGCACCCAGGCATCTCTCAGCTTCAGTGGGACTGCACGGATGAACGAGCAAGTAACAAAAAGGTACCATTATCCTTCACCCTCGTTACATGTTCCTCTGCAAACCCACACCTGCCAGCAGGCCTGTAAGATGAAGGAAATGTACTGAGCATGAGGATTTGTGACCCTGTGGTGGCCCTGCAGGTCCCCAGGGCCAGGGCACAGGAGCAGGCAGGGGCTGCCATCAGGTGTGGAGCAGCTTCTGGGGCAAGCCCAAATCTGGACCACCCAAAGGCTGGGCTGGTGTTCAGGCTTGGGATTAGCTGGTGAGCAAAGTGCAGGAGGGACAGACAAGTTGTGCAATTAAACTTGTCTTTGGAAACTTAACCAGTTGATTGTTTTTATCAGACTCTTAGCACTCTTTTTCCAGGGCCGTTGCTCCAGTCCTGCACTCTCCCTCCTTGCACAACCTGCTCCAAAAGTGGAAACTAACCACCAGGTCTTACCTCAAGGAATTTATACTGCAGGAAAATGAAAGAGGAAAGAGGAACCGAGTCAGCAGGGCCAAGTGGTCTGGTCAGGGTTACTCACACTTCAGTAGCGGAGTCAGAAATAAACTCAGGCTGGGGAATCACATCCCAATGCCCACCAGACCGTGGAAAATACAACTAAATTCCCAGCTTTGCAAAGGCAGCTTGCTGCTTTTTTTTTCCCCCCAAAGTGAAAAATATAGTGAAAAAAACCCTGAATCTATGTAGTGTTTTTAGTATGTAAGTCCTTTTCATGAAATACTTTCAGCATCTTCCAGTCAGGGAACTGTGGAAACCACAAAAAAAAAAGCATTGCTGTTGTAATCTATGAGCAGTGACTTCCAAGTCCTGCCCTGTAAACATCTGTACCAGCAGCACCAGTGAGGATGAAGCAGCTGGTGGTTAGGAAGGACTGGTGGAGCAAGTTGAGTGCTTCCTAAAGAAGTGTTGGAGGCCAGTGGAATGGCTGTCCTGGCTCTGCTGCTGACACACCACATCTTAGCTGGCAGAGGACCGGGTGGGCTTCCTCCCACCTTCAGGCATCACCACCTTAAGCACAAACAATCCCCGTGCTACAGACGTTTCTCAGCCAAGCCTTCTCACTCTGTCTGTTGTTTTTTAATGAGGGATGCCCTTCCCAGCTCCGGGGGACATGGGGGAGTCCCTCCTGGAGGAGGTGAAGCTCTGGCTCCAAGTGAACCTCCCTGGAGCACCTCTCTGGCTTGCCTACAAAAACCTCTGAGTGAGGACCCCAGCAGCGCTCCCCCACTTCTTTCCAGCTGTTCTGGGAAATCACTTTTCAGAACATTCATGGGAAATGAGAAAATACAGACACAGCCATGGCCTTCACTGGAATGAAAGTGAGCCCCCCCCGTGACCCTGCTCTCCCATGCCAGGCCCCTTGAGCCCAGCTTTATGGGTAAGAAGGATCAAAGGGCTCCAACTGCTCCCATATGGTAAATAGCCCTATACATTGTGTATAATTACACACAAGCATCCCCACATCCAGGTTTGGTCTCCGTTAGAGATGGCTGGGTGACAACCAGAGCTGTTTTCCCAAGGCAAGAACAAGCTCCAGACATCCCAGCAGTGGCATCACACACACATCCTGGCCACCGTGGGGCCAGGACCTGCCACAGCCGTGGCTCAGGAGCCCCTCTGGTGCCCACCATCCTGCCCTGCAGCGCTGGGACAAGGCAATACCTGCAGCCAGTGGGGGTCTTCCTTCTGACACCAGCCAGGAGAGGTCTTTTTCAGCCACACGGTGGCATCTGACGGATGCGCTCGTAGAAAGTTAATGCTCCTCGGGTGATGAATTCAAAGCTGGCCTTTCCTAAAATTAATTTCACTTTGTTAATATAACTCCCCCAAAGGGATATTTGCTTTTTATTAAAACTGGGCAGAAGCAGGATAAAAAAATCAGCCCTTCAGTCCCTTATTTGAGGCTGTTTTGATCCTTTTTTAAAGCAGACACCTGTGCGGTGGATGCACAGGTGCACGTGGCAACCTTCAGGGCAGGGCTCTCACCCCTCTTGGTGAGAGAAAGTGAGGCAGAAAAGGATGAAAGAGGTGTGAAGGAGGTCTAAGCCTGAAACATAGCTGATTTTTTCCTTTGTGTTCAAACAGCACAATTTGGAACAACTTGGAGATCCAGAGGGAAGCACCCCTCAGTGCCATAAATGATGTTGGACTAAGCTGAAAGGGGTTCCATTCTCAACCTCATGGTGAAGCAGCATGATGACCCTCGGAGGTGTGTGATAGCTTAGGGTCCATGTTCAGCCTGGCCACCCACCACCTCCAGATTGCTCCCCACTGTTTCCCAGGCCAGCACTTACCAAACATAAGAAGAAAGTTTATTTTGGCAGAGTCATCTTACCTGGGTAGGTCTGTCCTGTGGCAGAAGGACACTGCCTGCTGGTGTTGCAAACCACAGTTGCCAAGATGCCATCCTGGATCATTCTTCTAGACTGGAAATGGAGAAGTTCTGTCACTAAAGGTGTGAGTGCTCAGCTCAGCCTGACTTCATTTTGGGCAGGGCTTTGGGCCATACTTCACTGCTGGATGGGTTTCTTATCAACATGCACCATTGCAAAAATGGCACTGGAGGGTCCTTGGGTAAACTGGTCCCTGAGGTGAGGTTCAAAGTTTGACACAAGGATTCATGTGAACACCCAGGCTGGTATGACAGCCTCCTTTTTGTAAACACAACCACTGTGAAACTTGGGGTGTTCTTTGATTGCTTTTTTTAACCAAAGAAATTCCTCCCTCCTACCCCTTCCAGCTATTGTTACCTTGGGTCACCTCCTGCAGAAGCTGGTGGCAGGTCTTGCTGGAGATTTTTTGGCAACAAATGGTTTTCAAACAGAAAATATACTCGCAAAGGATAGCCTGCTTTGTGGTGGTCTGCCCAGCTAAGAAGAAAAAGCAACAGGCTTTTCATCAGGAAGGTGCCTCTATTCTCAAAGGGGGGCCTTCCCTGGGCCCCCGACCACCTCAAGGACTAGGTTGCTCGCCCATTTCTGTGAAGGGCTTTCTGCAGGTCTCCTTGATGATCTATGGGGCTGGCAGTAAGGGATGTTTTCTTTCTTTGCTCCCTCCTTTCCCCTATTGTCTGTTTGCTGGCCGCTGTGGCTCGGAGTGACAATGCTGAATGGCGATGTTGATACCTGGTTTGTGTCCAAGCAGTGTTTTTTTCAAGTAATTAGTTTGGGAAATAAAAAGCCTGCATTGCTGCTCTTTTTCAGGGACCAGTGGGTTATGTTACCTGCTGAGTTAGACAGGTTACCTGTTCAGGGCTTTTTTTTCCCAATTCTAGACTTGTGATAGCCTGGGAAAAAAATTGTCTTTATAGAGGAACCCTTTAAAAAACAACCACGGGTGCCCCCACCTTTCTCTGCTCAGTAGCCCAAGGGCAGACTTAATTAAAAGTTCCTTCAAAATATACTCCCCACCGCTCTAAGCTAGTGTGTTTCAAAAACCCTGGTGCTGTGCCAAAGTGGGAGCAGGCATATATTAAAGTGACAGGTACAAAGGAGATTGTTATATTCCTTGCGCTCCCTTCCCCTCTGATCCCTCTGTGCTGAAGTCCCACCATCTGAACATTATTGAAAATAAAGAATAATAGCCCCTCTTCTCCCCTGCCCATCAAACGAAGAGATTACAGCTAAAACATTTGCCTTTTGCAAGCAGCCTCCTCGGCGTAGCTTCCCGCTCCCTGTTGAGATTCATGCCCCAAGTTTGGGGAATGTTTCCCTGGAAATAGCAGCTTGGTCCCACCACGTCTCTGCTGGCAGCGTGTCCCGTGGAAGGCTGCCACGCTGCCTGCGCAAGGACCATCAGGCTGGAGCGCCTTAATATCTACCAGCTTCTCGTTAGTAGCTGAGATAATCAAAGCCTTCTTGTTACTGAGAGACTTTGAATTTTCCGAGTGCAATAAGAATTGGCCTTTCTGCTTCCAGCACGTCCCAGACACCACTGACCGCAGCCTCCATGGTAGCCAGCAACGAGAGCCAACATTGGGCTGAGAAACAATCATTTCAGAGAGAAAGGTGGAATCATCACTTTTCCAGCCTATGGCAGAGCTAATGGCAGCCATCACCAGGCAGCGGGAAGAGATAAACATCCTTCCCCGAAGACTGAAGAGAGAGAAGGAGCATGAGTTGGAGCACATTAAGTTAATCTAACAGCTTGGCATGGACTCGCTTCCCATTTTCACAGTAAGTGGGAGCCTTATTCTGTCAATGTGCTGAGGATTTTATTTCTAGAGATTTGTAGCCACAGGTTCTGGAGTGCTCTGTAATTACATGAGTTTACACTTGCAGGGACAAAGGCTGAGTAAATATTTTATTAGGCAATTTTTTATCTTATTGAAACTGAATACACATGTGATAATTTGCCTGGTGAATGGGGAAAGGATAGTGAAATAAATAAGATAGTTTACACAGAGCCTTGCTTGTGAGCTGCATGCAGAATCAGTGCTGCACGCCGTGTCACTCCCCGTGCAGGTACAGCGAGTGACACCCAGGGCCAGCACAAGAGCCCAAGAGCAGCCACATTAGGGGTGAAATGTGCCTGTCCCACAGGATGAAAGGGACACGGAAAGCCTCCTGGTACAAAGACACTGTCCTCAGAGTGATGAGTTTATTACGGAGTGTCTGCACAGTTATTTCTCTCTTGACCTTTCTTTCCTTGAGATACAAAGGCTTTGCTCCACCATTCACTCATTTGCAGATGCTGGAGCAAAAAGGAGCACAAAGAGGTGTAGGAAAGCTTCTCCATGCAGCCAGGAACATGCACACACTGGTGGACCCTCTGAGGCCTTCTGGGTACCTGCCACCCACACAGACATGGGTTAAAAGCACCCTTCTGTATAGTACAGCCTTCAGCAGATTTCTGATCTTAACTCCAGGTGTTTTGCTGAAATTGCTCCTAGTTAGTGGCAGTAAGAAGTTTCCAGGACCACTCAAAGGCCACAGAGCAGTGAGGGTCCCCAGGGGGTGTCGATATGCAGCTCTCCTTCACACCCTGCCATTTATTATGATAGAAATAATAAATAATATAGGACACAGCTTGTACACAGGACCTCCTGTTACTGCAGGAGGGATCAGACAGCTAATGAAGTAGATGCAAATTGAACTTGCATGGGGAGTACAATCATCAGTGGCATTGATTCACAAGTAGGGCAGCTTTGTATCACGGAATCTTCATGGTTGGAAGGGACTTTGGAAATCATCGAGTCCAACCACAAAAAAAACACCCACCCCACAAAGAGACACAAACCAACAATCTCAGGCACTAGATCATGCCCTGAAGTGCTACATCGACATGTTTCTTAAACACTTCCAGGGACAGTGACTCCACCACCACCCTGGGCAGGCTGTTCCCATGCCTGACCACCCTCTCAGTGAAGTAATTCTTCCTAATATCTAATCTAAACCTCCCCTGCCCCAACTTCAGACCATTTCCTCTGCTACTGTCATTATTCCCTTGGGAGAAGAGGCCAACACCCATCTCTCTACACCTTCCTTTCAGGGAGTTGTAGAGGGCAATGAGGTTTCCCCTCAGCCTCCTCTTCTCCATGCCCGTGGTGGCTCTTCTCTGGACATGCTCCAGCATTTCAATGTCCTTCTTATAGTGAGGGGCCCAGAACTGAACACAGGACTCTGCTTTTCACTGCAGTGAAAAAAGTATGGCAAAACCTGAGGGTCCTATCCAAGAGCACAGCAGCAAGGTTGCTCTGAAGTTCTCTGTTGGGTCTTGCAAAGAAGAGAGTGATGAAAGAGTGAGATTTTACAGGAGAAACACTTAACTTTGCAGAAATTGTTGAAATTATACAGTTCAAATTCATAGAGCTTGGTGAAGAAACATCAGTATAACTTTTTTTAGCAGCATGACATTTAATAAACACCTTCGTAGGCATATGTATAATTGACAAAAAGGAAAGGGAAAGCTTTTTATAGCATTCCAGAGATTCATATTATCATTCTGTTCACAAACAACTGCAGCCTATTATAAGTCCCAGGGCACAAAATTTCCTAAGAATAGTCAAGGAACCTTAGAATTAACTTATAAAATTTGGTGATCATTTGCAACTTCATTAAATTCTCAGATGCATAATAATACATTATTCTTATCTTGATTTTAAATTTTAATTGCATGAAGTTTGGTCCCTCAATAATTAACACATTGTACATCCCACCTAATTCACGACTTAATTGTCATTTCCTAGTTCTTAATGTTACTTGCTAATTCTGCCAATGATAAAGAATTTTATGTCAAAACTCCCCAGTAAGTGACATTCTGCATGCATAACAATGACAAAACAAGTTAATTTTCTGCAAAGTTGCTGAAAGACAGAGCTTTTTTAATTGCGTATTTGTTACCTTCATTAAAAGGTAAGTGGCTCTTCAGTTATGTATTTGCCCATTTCTTACACATTAAAAAAGTGCTAATGAACCTGATTAAAATTAATTGAAAAGGTCTAAGATCTGCAAAGAGATCCTAACATCAACAGACTTCTAATTGCTGCTGAAAGATGGACTTAAATAGGGTTTAGCAGTAGATAGAAATTCATTTTCTGGCTCTGCTGTAAGGAACTATATGGGGAATGCAAAAGCGATCCAGAACCACAACACCTGGTTATGGGTGCAGAAAATTCCGAGTGTCTGGACACTATTTCCTCTCACTCCTCTCTGCTGATAACTTCTCTTCCTGCCCTCCATCCCCTCTGCAGGGCAGGCTGCCTTACAGCTGCAGAGGGAAGAACAGGCGCTCGTGTGAAAAGCAACGGGGGGGGAAACTCCAGACTGCCCCAGCCTGAGCGTGTGCTGGGCAGACAGGGTTGTGAAGTACCAGAGAAGGGCTGGATTTTAGGCATTTTAAAGGAAATGCCCACTGGAGTGAGAACCTGAAAGCGAGGTGCTACAAAGAGAATGGGGGAACGATGCAGGAAAGGGCTGGACGCTCAGCTCTGGGGACCGACTAGGGAACGTTATGAATGGGGAGGTCTGAGCCCTGTGGAAAATGGACTGTGGTGGAAATCTTATTTTATCCCACCCTGAGCTTTCCTGGAAGCTGTCCTAGCGCTGGTCACCCAGGATATTGGGAGAAGACAATCCCTGCCGTGGTCCCTGTTGATGTGAAACCAAGCTGAAAATTACAGTTGACTCCCAGGATGTTTGAAACCTGTTCGGGAACCTTTCTGGGAACCAGGAACGTTTTATCCCTGCTATCTGTGTGCCTTCAGCAGTCACCCACCCCACAGAGACAGTAAATGCAGTTCATTCCTCTGCTTGTTATGCTCATCAGCAGTAGAGTATCTGTCTAAGCTGAGGTATTTATAGCAAGAATAGAGAGCTGCCTTAGACAACACTCTCTCTCAAACTTAAGAAACCACTTTATTACTTTAACTGCACCATTAGAGTTTTGCCTTTTCTTCTGTGCTCCCCCACTCTCCATTCCCATTATTCCAGGATATTCTAATCTTATTAGAACTATTTTCTTCATCACTGTTAATAGCATACACCACTTATCTTGCTACCACTGTGTAAATGTGAAAGAAGAGAGAAACATATGAGCTATTTTAATTTTTTTTGTTTTGATTTAATTTAAATTGCTGAATGAGAAAATAGCTTCTTCTAGTAATTCTGCTGTAACTAACTCAGTTTGATATTGGTTCTATTAGCCTTCTAATAGCATGAAAGCTAAAAAATTAAATCGTTCCACTTCCACATTCATAATTATGTGCAATTAAAATCTTTACATACCCAAAAGTCTTATATGAAGCCCTGAACCCTTCAACTGTCACTCTTCATTATCTCCAAGCCTAACAATTTTACAGTGACACATTGTACACAATGAGATGTGCTAAAGAGGAAATATTATATTTTACTGATGTATGTGTTCTTTAATTTCTCTGAATTAGCTTTTTGATATGGATGCTAATTGTTTTCTTTGAAAGGAGTCGCCACAGATATGTGATTTCTCTATGCCTGTTGCGCTTCAAAAAAAATACAGTTAATTGCAGGAAACAGGAATTTCTCTCTTTTTTATATATAAAAAAATAATCAGCTGCATATCAAAGGAATGAATCTTAATCCAACTTTCTGATTGTACATTAAAAAGAAACCTTCAGTGTTTGTGACCAGCACAGAGTATTTGGCGACTTTTGATGTTTCCCCTTTTCATTTATTCATGAGGAGAGATGAATAATTAAAACAGGACGTTTGGCAAAACCAGCGCACACACAAAAAATATTTCCATATGAACTTCCAGCTTCAGCCCATGGTCGTCGACGAGACACGTCACTGCAGGACTTGTCCATATGGCAAGTGTGCATGTAACTCTGAAACCATAGACCTGGCCCAGGCTTGGGATCCTGCCATCAGTGGCTGACAGCTGTTAGTGCTGTATAAATGCAAATGCTAAGTGTGGAGGAGACAAGTGTGGCAGCCAAGAAAGGCTGAATTTAGACCCAGCCCTGGGTGCGATGGAGCCCGTTGATAATGTGTGCTCACAGGGTGGGTGGTAGATCCCCTCTGGATCTCCAGGGGAAGGTGGAATGGGTCACCACACTCCCACAGGGTTCTGCAGGAGAAACCTGAGCTGCCATCCTTCTTGATGAAACAGCAGGTTGCTCCACATGCGTTAGAGAGAAGGTCCCTGTGATGGAGAGGTGGGGAGTTGTTCTTTAGTTTCCCGCAGACTCCTCACCAGCTATTTTTAACATTTAGTCTTAGCTGCAGTGCTACAGAAAGCGGTATTTTTCATCCTAAATCTCATAAAAGGCTAATTTGACTTACCTCTCATTCATTAGAAGGAAATATTATAGAGAAGTGACAATATACCAGGCATATCAAAAGGTCTCAATCAGTCTGAGCTGGTCTCCTTTGTCTTGCAAATCTTCAAAGGAGCTCATGGGTTTTAATCATCACATCCTGCTCTATTTCACAGCTTGGAGGATCCTGCTGTTGAAAGACATCTTCTCTCCATATCTAGCTCGGAAATTCCCCACTGACTTTAATGAAGGTCTACATTCCTGTTTGCAACATTACTAAATTCATTCTTCAAAAAAATTTAATGCAACTTCTGACCTCCTGTGAACTCGTGCACTGGTGGTGGAATGACAAGTAAAAAGGGCTCCAATCATGTTGGATGTAATATTCCGTCACTGTGTACAGCTGTCTCTTTAAGATTTCCTACAAATCCTTCTCATCTGTGCAAGTCACATATATTTTGTTTATCTTTTGATACCTGCAGTTGTGTTTTAGCTTCTTACACAGACAAAAAGTCTTCCAAAATGTGGCTGTTTAATTCTTGTCTGTGTGAACCTTTGGGATGCCTCTTGAAAACTCACTCGAGTTTTGCTCCGTCTCCTCTTGGAGTTTCACCTTTGTCTCCTCATTTCCTGAAGTGGAGTCTGTGGTTTATGAATCATTTTACTATGACTTTGCCTTGTTTTCCCTCCAGAGCTGTGGTCTTTGCTTACATTCTCTGAACGGCAAAGCCCATTTGTTTCTTTTTAAACTTCTGTCAGCTTAAACTTCCATCGGGCTTCTTCTCTGCTTGGGGTCTCTGATCCCTGCTCAGACCTTATCTCAAATTAGGGATTCCACAAGCTTCTGTAAAACGAGAATCAACTTAAATTCTCAGATTAAATAAGATGAATAATTAAAATTAAAATTCTGCCTCTTTCTTGCTATTCCTCACCTAATGTGAGGATCATCTCCTATTTCTGATCTGAAAATATAATTTTAAAAGCAAGCTTTGTTCACCGATGGTTTTGGTAGCTCCACCTGCACCGATTTTTTTTTCTTGAATGTTTTCCTGAGATCTGTGGGCACTTTGGATGGGAAAAGCTGCACAGCTTGGTTCCATATTCCTCGTATGCTCTCAGGGCATATTTAGCAGGGAGAATGACAGAGGGACACACACAGCCTTTCCCAGAGGCAAGCTTCTCAGAAATTAATAAAACCTTAATAAAATTAATAAAAGTTGCTTTGTTTTTCCCAGACTCCCCTTCCTCATCCTCCTAATAATAGCTATGAGCAGATGGATCTTCTGAAATTGATAGGGCAAATTCAGCAGAGCCCTACCAAGTCGTGGCACAAGGCGAAGGTGTGGAGTGTTAGAGCTTGTGCCCCAGCAACACCAGGCCTTCAGAGGGTGCCATTGACATCTAAAGGTGTGAAGGGACCAGCCTGGGCCACCAAGTGTGAATTCCCTAGCTCTGTCCTACCAACATGCCCTGACTGCCCATTCTGAGCACGGGGGACCCAGCAGAGAAATTCTTTGAGGGCGGCTGCACGAGGAGTGATCTTGTGGTGCTTTCTTTTCCACAGAGGCTTCCTGAGGGCTTCTGTGTGGAAGACTCACTTGCTCTGCTTATATTGCTATCTAATATAAATAAGTTGATTAAGTGGCTTGTTTAAATTGCATTTATCACATTCCATCCTTGTTGAAGAACCCTCTTCAAAAATCTAAGTGGCTGGAGCATTTGCAGAGAAGTGTTATACTCACAAGAGTGATAATGAGTTAGATGCAGCTGGGAATCAGGTATATGAGAACCACTGAACACTTGGCAAAGGATGTTACTCCCTTTCTCCCCCTCTTTTCCTTCTCACAATTAAAAATAAATCAGGAAAGATATTTGTATGCCACCAACAGAGGCTTGTTTGGTTTGCTTTTTGTTTTTTACAGAATTCTTACAGCTTGTAGGTCCTTATTAATTTACTTTTATACTTCCTTAAATCACTGGGAAGTATCTGGTAATACTTCTTCATGCTTTTTGTTTTGGGGTAAGTTGTGTCTTCCTTCCTCTCCCCCACCACAGAAACCTCAACCATTTGGCGAAAAGGCAGATCTAGTCTACATTTTCTGTATTTTTGTCTAAATATGTATTTTTTTCCACTTTCTGACCACTGGAGTAGCCTAAAGCAAATGGAAAATGGCACAGCCTCCTTGTACTGAACGTCCCAGGACAAGTTTGTTTCCTGGGTAGGGTGTAGCTTCAGTGCCATCCCCCATTCTCCTCCCTCCTAGTCCCAGATGGGTGGAGGCAGGAGGCATGGAAAGCATTGAACATTCACACTCCTCTGGGCTGAAGGAACATCCTTTGGATCTTTGTTCAGTTTGGAAGACAAATGAGAGTAGATTCTGGTAGTCTTCTGAAATGCTCTTGCCCCCCAGAAGGGATAAATTTGTTTCCAGCAGCCCTAGAAGCCCTGAAATAACGTAACCAAGAGTCACGATTCCTCTTTCAATGTCCTTGATCCACAGATGAGATCAGAAAGATTAAGGATGATTTCCTTGTAAACCTGATGTTGCTGAGTTTTAACCACCTGGTGGAGGAAGAGCTGCGTCATGAGTCACACCCTTTATGCACAAATCCTCTCAGCAGCTGCAGTCACTGGATCACCCAAATGCCATTCAGTAACACATCTTTTCATGTGGGTTCTTTTTTTCTTTTCTGCACGTTCATTTTGAAGAGATTAATATAAAGATGAAAATACAGGAAAGAAATATAACAGCATAAAAATCTGCTTTGTGCTTCCTATTTTTGTTACTGCTAGTCACTCTGATCATATCATCAGCTCAGCAAAGTCTAATTGAAGGGCAGATCAGCTTGGATGGCAGATCTGTTGCCATACCACCAGTTCAACACATACCTCTTTCCCTCTAGCAAGGTGCTGCATCAGATTGGTAGCAAGCCAACATGCAAATTTATGGTATGTAAAAGCCAACTCATTAGTAAAAAACATTCCAGTCATAAGAAATATATTTAGAAAACATTTCGGCTTGAGTGACACATAAGTGCTCATGCAGGTTGCAGGCTTAAGAAGTTTCTAGAAACTAGTTAACTAGTTAACTAGACAAACTGTGGGGGCTCAGGGTTAGGAATCACAGCCCTCCTCTCTGCTCCACCAGTGAGCCCAGCTCTGTGCTTCATCTGCTGCTGCTACACACTGGGGTGGGTTGTTACTGCTTGGCTGTGGAGATATTTCAGGCAATTAGGTCCCAAATGATCCCATGGTTTACAGTTACCTTCAGTTCTGTCCAAAAATTTCAAGTCTATGCATCCAAAACACCTCTGTGTTTTCCTCTGATGTGGAATGTGCACTTGGTGCAAGCATCCGAGTCCCAAAATATTGAGCAATAAGAAGTATCTGATGGTGTGTCGCAAGGAGTGGACAGCTATGGCCAGCTCTGCATCAGAGAGAAGAGCTCAAACTTGCCTCAACAGCTCTGTTTGGAAAAACTGGGGTCTTAGAAACAACTTGTAACACTGCTACCGATGGCTGGGATATTCCCTCCTGGATCAAGGGCAACCAAGAAGAAAAATCTTGGAGAACAGTAGAAACTTGTGTCAAACTGGATCAGACGGTCCTGACCCCAGGGAAACGGAATTCCTGCATTTGCTGTTTCAGCTGAGACACCTCTGTTAGACCCAAAATAAAAAATGCCTTTCACTCCTTGGCTTTAAAGAAATTAGATTTATTTTTCTACTCAAATGGCCATTTTGAAAGAAATGGTTTTTAAAAATTCTATTTTTTTTTAAATAAATTGCACCTGTGGGGTGGTATTTTTTTCTGAAACTTCACTGAACCTAATGCAAAATGATTACTATTTTGTGTATTCTCAGAACTTCCAATTTACTCTCAATTGAAAAAAACCTGAAGGGTCCTGATAGAAATTGCAACAAAAGTTCTTGTTGTTGTCCTGCATGAAAAGAGTGAATCCCTGGCAGGAGGAAGAGATGGCTCCTGCCCTGGGAGGTACTGAGTCTGATCTGAGAAGTTTCCAAAACACAGGTGAAGCAGGCAAGGAAATGACTCGAGAGTCTGCAGCACAGTAGGTGCCAGGTAGGAGAAAGTGTGCACCAGCAGACAGGTGGAGTGGGATTTCTGACACATTTTATGATCAGTTTTGTTCTTCCCCTGATACTAAAAGTCAGAAGAGAGCTCTGTGTAGCTGCAGCCTGTGGGCTCCAGGCCTTTAGATTTTGAAATGAAGTGTTTGTAGATCGCTGAAGATCCAAATTATGCCAAGATTATGTTATTATAGTGTAATCATCTTGTTAGCTGCTAAGAATGTTTTCTTCATTATCACTTCATTCATACTTATGATGATGAGCAGATGGTACCAATGTCATAAGGCAGCATAAATCACTCCCAAATGTTGTTTGAAAACAGAGTTGGAAGGTGGTAGGGACTTCCTTGCCTGCTGATGAGCCTGGTTCACTCCCCTTGCTGTTGGAGGAATTACAGAAACCTGGTTTGCCACATAACCTGTGTGCTGGCTGCTGGCACCAAAACATTGCAAATCCTGTACCAACAGAGTTTTATCATAATTTATACTGAAAAAACAAAGATTACTTTTTTTTTTTTCAGCAAAGACTGGTGAACTTAAAGCATTTCAAAGTGGATTATGGCCCATTTTAATCAATGCAAGAAAGTCCTGAAGAAGCCCCACATGTCCACTAAGTCGTTGCTGGTATCTCTAGCTACATCTCGTCCTCTTACAGCAGGAGTCTGCAAGGGAATAGTAGCTTTTCAGTATCTGAAGGGGGCCTGCAAGAAAGCTTTTTAGCAGAGAAAGCTTTCTTGCAGAGAAAAGAGAGCACTTTTTACAAGGGCATGTAGTAATAGGATGGGGTAATGACGCCAAACTGCAAGAAAGTAAGATCGAGATCAGATATCAGGAAGAAATTTTTCATTATGAGAGCAGTGAGACACTGGCCCAGGTTGCCCAGAGAAGCTGTGGCTGCCCCATCCCTGGAGGGGTTCAAGGCCAGGCTGGATGGGGCTTTGAGCAACTTGGTCTGGTGGCAGGTGTCCCTGCCAGGGCAGGGGGGTTGGAACTCAATGGAGAGTTGGAAGATCCCTTCCAACCTTAACCATTCTGTGATTCTATGAAAAGTGATGTAAAGTAGACTTGCTCTGTTGTGGCAGTCCTGCACTGGAGTAAAGTCAAGTCCTCAGTAGCCAAGGAAATGGCACAATGGGAAGTTGCCTGTTGCAGTTTTGGCTGGCCCCAGTGCTGGGGCTGGCCCTGAGAACAGGGCAGTGGGGGTATGTCCCAGGTGCTCCCTGCATCTACAGACCAGCTCATGGCTCACGTGTGTTACAGCACATCCAAAGTTAAGGTCTAATCCAGATGATGCCAGAGGTCTTTCAGAAAAGATCAGTGATTCCTGAAGTATCCCCCGGGGCTTTATGGCCACCCCATCCCTCTCCCCAGCAAGCAGATGGAGAGCCACAAAGCTGTTTTTCTGTGACTTCTCCCTCTGATTGCTCCTCTCTCTGGTTCGGGCGGGTGCACCACAGCAATCAACAAAAGGACCGAGTGTGCTCAGAGCAAACATGCCGTAATTTTACTCAGAATCAGAACAAACACACTCCAAAATCCCAATCCCCAAATCCAGGAGACACAGATGCAGTTGAAACCCAGAGCACCTAAGCAAGCAAAGATGCACACGCACACACAAAAACCCCGTGAAAGCAAAGCAACAGGTACCACACGGCTACCCCTCACTGTTTAAAAAATAAAAGAGAAAAAAAAATAGAAGAGGGACAAATAATGACAAAAAAAAATCGTGAACACTTTTCAAACTTGTACAAAACATATTTTCTGATTTTTTCTCAACCATAATTCTGTCCACCACCCTCAAGCTGTACCCAACAGGCTGAACAGCCTTTGATTTCTAGATGTTATTGACCTTAGTCAGCCCCAAGGAATAATTTGATCTCTACCTGCAGCACAAGGAGGGTAAGTTTTGCTACTTCACAACTAAGGACCCCCTGCTTAGGTTGTTAAAAGTATTTATGTGCCTAATTTCTTTTGGTTTCCCTTTGCAAATTTGGTTCTAGCTCTCAGAAGAAATTCCTCCCATAAATCTTTCACTAGCCACTAGAGGGGAATGTATAACACAGTGAGAAGGGAGAGTGACACCACATTAAAGTTGCAGCCAGTTTGCTCACTCAGATGAAGAAAGCATTTAGTGTCATGTTGGATCTTTACAGTTTTTAGGAGCTAATTTAGCCTTTATCAGGTGCTTTGTTATTTTATTCTTTTCTGTCACATTGATCTCTCTCACCTTCTGCCAGTTTATGTTTATGTTTATGTTAAAGTCATAGATTCTTCAGGTGAAAAAAGATCCTTACAGACACTTAATTTGATGCTTAATACTCTCGTAAGCCCATAAATCATGCATTTGAGAATGTGATCTCCACTGAAACAGTCTCCTATTCAAAATTGTTTACAGAGTTCAGCAAATACAGCATTTCTGTCCCAGGAGAAATATTGACATTTCAGCCGCTCTTTCCATTTAAAACAGGATTAAAAAGTAAGATTCGGATTTTTTTTGTGTGTGTGGGATGGAAATTCCACATTAATTCCAGTTAGGAAATGACAAACAGATTCCTTTGGATATTCTTCTAACAGAATGAAACTTTCAGCAGTTTTGAAATTGATGGCCTTTTTACTTCAGGCACTGATAAAACAACCCTTAATGTCCTGCATCAAAAATATATTTCTCTGAAGCGTATGGGAGCCAGGCAGAAACTATTCTATTATTCTACGATTACTGGAGCTGGGATCTGCTCTTCCCTATAGCCCAGACTTCCTAACCAGGCCACAGCTTGTATCATACCTCAAAGTCCCATGATCGCTTGATGTGATGCCAAGCCAGGTTAGGAGAAAATCAGCACATTGGCCTAAAGCCCTCTTGGGAATCAGGGCAATGAGGTTCTGCTGGTGTGAAACCCACGTCCTGGGTCATACCGTGGGCAAGTGGCTATCAACATCAGGGCTGGGGATGCAAGCCTGTAACACCGGAAGCTGAACTCCTACTGCCATATGGCAAAAGATCATAGGGAAATTCACTCCAGGACCAAACCGAAAAAAAAGTAAAAAATCACTAAGTGATTTAAAATGCATTCCAAGCCAAATGAAACAGTTAATTCCATTTTTCTGTGGAAATTACAAATATTCAGTGAAAAAAAATCCTTTACAATAGAAAATTTGAACTAGCAGTAACTGCATTTTTATTGAAAAAAAAAATTATTTTATTTTATTTATCATCCTGATAAAAGTTTCCAAATCAGCTCTGGATATTTGCATCAGAGATTTACATTTTAAATATGTCTTGTTCATGAGCCAAATGCTTGACAGATAGGAATTAACAGATTCAAGTCAATAGAGCCACAGAGACTAACAAAAAAAAGGGAAATGCATCTCTATGTTTTCTAAAGCTCCCTCCTGATACCAAATAGATGGATGCAGAATTAAACTATCTGTTCTGCAGAGAGGCATTCATCAGAACACCAGAAGGTCATAATACTCCTTCAATATTTTCTATCCAATTCCCCAAATCCTCATGCATGTCTGCTAGAAGATGTGAAGGTCCCATGTGTTGCTCCTACCTACAACACTCCTAGATATAACGCTTAGACTTACCCATAGCAGTCACTAAATCCTTCAGCTAAGTCACTGTGGGTGTGATGCTGATGAGAACTGGCTCATTTGTGGCTGGAGAGCTGCATGGTTGAAAAGAACCTGAGGTTGTTAGTCAACATCTGGCTGAATACGAGCCAGCAGTGTGCTCAGGTGGCCAAGAAGGCCAACAGCATCCTGGCCTGTATCAGGAACAGTGTGGCCAGCAGGAGTAGGGCAATGATTGTCTTCCTGCACTTGGCACAGGTGAGGCAGCACCTTGAATGCTCTATTTAGTTTTGGGCTCCTCACTACATGAAAGACATTGAGGTGGTGGAGCATGTCCAGAGAAGGGCAATGAAGTTGGTAAAGAGTCTGGAGAACAAGTGTTATGAGGAGCGGCTGAGGGAGCTGGGGATGTTCAGTCTGGGGAAAGGGAGACTGTGGGGAGACCTTATTGCTCTCTACAACTCCCTGAAAAGAGGTTGTAGCCAGGTGGGGTTCAGTCTCTTCTCCCAGGGAACAAGTGATAGGACAAGCAAAAATGGCCTCATGTTTAAGGGGAGATTTAAATTAGATATTAAGAAAAATTTCTTCAACAAAAGGATTGTAAAGGGGTGGAACAGGCTGCCCAGGGCAGTGGTTGAGACATCATCCCTAGAGGTATTTAAAAGTCGTGTAGATTTGGAGCTTAGGACACAGTTCAGTGGTGAACTTGGCAGTGTTAGGTTAGCAGTTGTACTAGATGATCTCAAAGGCCTTTTCCAACCTATATGATTGTAGGTGTCTATGATTCCATGACTTTCACCAGGGGTACTTTTGGCCCAACAGAAACTTTGTAATGCAAATAAAGGCAGATGGCTCTTTTTATACCCACACCTTTTATATTCAGAGCACAGTCTGTGCGATGATGAAGGCAGAAGTTTCACTAAGAGTAGTTGAAAACTGGTCATTGCAATTTGTCACATTTTGGATGTATCTGCTGCTGGGGGTCTGATGAGACCATTTTTGTGTTTGGTGACTTGCCTCAAAGTGAGACTGATGTTCATTCATATTCTGCTGATGCCGAGGAAGCACAATTAGAAGTTGACGCAACAGCAAACACTCTCTTCGCTAAAATTATCACATTTAGTGTGATTCCCATAATAAAAGCATGAGCCAGCACGTGGAGTCTCTTTCAATTTACACAGGGAGACTTGGGGTCTCCTGACAGTCAGAACAGAGCCAATGTTTCTGAGTAAACTTTGTTAGGAAAACAGATTAAAAACTCCAGAGGTTTAGCTAAATCTTATACAGGAAAACACCTTGTTACCCTTCTGATTTAGAATCATAATTTAGTCAGTGAATAATACATATTAAGTGGTGGTGAATATGTCTTTGTGACAAAGTTTGTGATGATTTTTTTTCCCTTTATCTGAAATATACAAAATTTGCTGTTCTCTTCTGATCGTTATTATTATTGTGTCTAGTTGTGCCAACAGTTGCTACGATCAAATCTCGGTGGCTCATTAATGAGTCATTTACCAAAAATAGTCAAGTCTCAATACATAAGTTCTTTGGGTTCGCCACATTAGCCTTCTCATATTGATGTGCCTCTGGCTGAAATTTTGTCACATCTAGAATTGGGATACAAGTTTTAAAACAGTAGAAAGAGAAGTCCCAGAAAGAGTCCCAGGGAAGGGTTAGCCTTCTGACCACGCTGCCGGGAGCGTATGTTCATCCAGGCAGCCTGTGCATCCCCACGGATCTTACGTGAAGTGAGTCACTACCTGTGAATTCTGTGTGGGCTGAAAGTGAAAATCAAAACCACATTCCCTTTCTTCTCACTCTAGGAAAAAAAAAAAAACCCCACACAGACTCTTACAAATTGCTCTGCAGGGATTATTTTACCTTTTTAGAACTTAGTTCGATTTTACCCCTGACATGATGTTACTGCCTTTGACAGTTAAACTTTCCACTCTGCTTGTTCCGTATATTTTAATATCCTGTTACCTCTGGTAGGGAAGAGCTAAAATTTCATGCCATACCTTGAGATTTTTTTAAAAATTTGCATCACAAATGACTACTAGTAATAGGTAGCTAAGTCAAAAGTCGGAAAATCAAAGGGTACACCCCACTCCCATACAGTCCCTGACCCTTCTCTACCCAGAAAAATGCAGATTTATTATGAGGAGCTCTGTCTTCCTTCCACTTCCAAGGCAATGTTTCAGTAATGGGTGACAAAACCTGGTTACTGTGAAGCACTTGTCCCCCACAGTACTCTGAGTTGTTGTGTTGTGAGTTGCCTTCAAGCTTTCCACCCTCAAAAGGACAGGGTTAAATGCAGGTTTTGAGACAGTTGCATCAAGAGGATTGTAGAAGGAGTAGATCTTAATGTACAGCTGATGATAATTTTGCCTCATTCCTTGGAAGTAATATGATCTGGACAGGCTGAGGTCATCACTGCACAGGCAGGTAGCATGCCATGCTACCAAATCAAATTGATAATGCTCTATATCTCATACACAGCAACAGAAAAAAAAAAAACAAAACCACACCATTTCCTGAATAAGTTGTTAGGATGTTTCACAGACGGTGTTAGAAAGGAGACATTGAAATAATTTGCCTAATGCAATTTCATTACTAGAAATTTTAAGAACATCCCTTCTCAATTTACTCCTGCCTCTCAGATACAACTCTTCATTTCGTTATTTGAAACTAGTTTATTCAAGTATGCAGTGACTCTGGGACATTTGCACAGCAATGTCAGATGCTATCTGGGAAATAAGTAGTACATTTTCAGGCTCTGAAAGTAATTTTTGATGACACCCTTAAATCAACTTCATGGTCAGTTTTTTCATTTTGAGCAAGAACTGGGATTCCATTGTGATAACTGAGGGCTGCATGTTACTTGATCTACGGTAATGTAGAATAATTACTAGTCCATTGCACTTCATTACACTACTGTAATAGGCAGCAGGTCAGTGTTTGAGCTACAGCTGCTCTGAAAATTGAGCTGACACTGATACTATGATAGAAGTGATAGCAAAAGGCTCTCATGCAAATTGTTGAAATTAGCTTCCACTCAACGGGTTTTGAAATGCAATACATGACTTGGATCAGGACACCTGGTTTTGACTAACTTTTTTTTTTTTTCTTGGATACAATGGGATGGTCATGAAATAAATTAATTGTTCAATGCAATATACCTTATAAAAGGTCACTGAAATGCCAGAGGATTCTAAATACCACAGGACTGTTGGATCTGGCTAATAACATTCTCTAACATGTCGTCGAAGGCTATCTGATGGAGGTTATATTTTGTCTAAATGATTCTGTTCCTATATTCACAGAACATTTCATTGCATGAGACGCCCCTACATTTATCAATGCACTTCATTTATGAAGACTTCAGACAAGGGTGGAAGCAGAGGCTATGAATAATGAGGTGTTTTCCGTTAGCAGCTGGCTGGAATCTCTGTATTCAGTGAGCTGCTGCACTGGAGGATCTCCCATGAGGTCGTCTTTTAGAGAGGCACAGTATGATCCTCACTTCAAGTCAGAACCTTGCTATGAGGTCTCCAATGAGCACTCAGCCCAGCATACCACCAGTATGTAAATACCTCTTGCTGCTATTCAAAAATAGATGTGGAAGTTTTAAAGGAAAATAGAATATTTTTCCCCTGAAACATTCATTTAGTCAGACTACCCATTTCAATAAATTGAGTTCTGCCGGAAAACAATTGTCCAAGCTGACATACCATCTCTCTGCTCAAGGGAATGCTTATCAACTTACTCACGAAAAAAGAGAAACGTGACACATGTGGAGATAGAAATCTTGTCATACCTCCAGAGTAAAGCAAAGTGTTTTATAGAAAAACACCTATATACACTGCCCTGGCTGTTCCTCTGTAGCTCTTTTCTGCATTGGAACCTGCCTGGCCACGCACCGTGTGTCTCCAAAGAAACCGTTCAGTATCTCCACCTGCTCTGCAACCCAGTGAACTCCTCTTTGCCCACGAACAAATTGAGTTGGGGGATTCCCAGCACCTTCCTCGCTTCTGAGCTAAGACACTCCATTAACTGTCCCGTTTCTGCCTCTGGCATTTGGTGTTCAGTATGATTTAGGCAGACCTCGTTTTCTTCCTCAAAAGATGCCTAAGTTCGGAAGGAATCCTTCGACACCTGACAACTTGTATTTAATTAACAACTGTGCTGCTTTTTAGTCGACTTGGAATCATTTTAAATAGTGCCTTTGCTGAATATATTCTCGTGATATTTGTACTTACTAGCTCCAGTAGGTACACAAAAGGATCTCATGAAAGCACGCACAGGCATCTGAAATCTTCCCCCCTGAACGCACTCTGCACTGCCTATAGTCTGTTTGTCCGTCTCTTTCCTACCCTCTTGGGGGATTATTGCTGGAATTGACTACCACTATTTGTTTGAACTCTTTATAAATTAATAAAAAAAAAAAAATCAATACATGTTTGTAAATGCCAGCTAATCACAAGTAGCTTTGTACAAATTAGAGCGGGGATATACGAAGAAAGTAAATGGACAATGCCTGTGAGGGTGAAAAAGTCAACACTCAAAGTTCATCTGCTACCTGAATGATTACAGACACATTCAGCCCGTTCCTAGGGTTTTGTTATTCATGAGAGATGGAGGAGGAGGAGGAGAGCAAAGCAAACATAGCCCATGCTGTATGTGCAATGAATATAAAGAGTCACTAAGCCACGAGAGTAGGAACTGTGTCAGAAAGAACCAGAATGCTAGAAAATTCATCACCTGGATTTCAAAATTAAAGTGAAAAAAAAAAATACTTACCCCTCCCATATTTCTGGATGAATATATGGGAAGGAATTATCTGTCAGCTCATGACAAATTGTTTTTCTACTTCAAGAAACAATTCTGAATTACCTATGGTTACTATGACTTAGTTACATTGGCCAAAAGCATCCATGAGGTGGGATTCACAGTTACTATACTGTAGAGTTACTAGAAGATTGATGTACTAGCCCCAAAAGGTACATAGGTATCTGTGATACATGAAAATATTTCTTTTCCTATGTATAAAGTGATTCTCTGTGAAGGGATATTCTCTAGTTCAAAGAACGATAACAAAAGAAAAAGGAAATGTATCACATCATCAGCTGGTAATCATCAGCATTACTTCATCTCATTCAATGAGATCCCACAGAGATGTCACTACATTTGCTGCCAAGTGTCAGCAAATGCAAGAAAGGTGAAGTTGTGTGCATCCAAATCAACAGAGCTTAGGATGAGGAAGCAACCTGGGATCCACGCATCATATAGACTCATCTTCATGCAGGAGGAACTGACTGAGCTCCTGGAATATCAGATCAACCAGGACACGAATGGTCATCCTAAGGAATGTCCCTTTGTCCCTGCTGGCTGCTCTCCTCTTCAACCTGTTTGGCTACTTAGCAATGACACCACCAGCAATTTGGTGCAGTGAGAAGTAGAGGGGACTTGCAGGCTAAAATATCAGTGTGTATTTATTGGAGGTGCTGATGGACCAGGAGGGAAATGGACCAGGGAGCAAAATGAGTCTGTATAGATGTCCTCTGCATCTGAAAAAATATTTGCCCCTTTTGTGAGGTTTCTGTTCAGCAAAAACTTTTTTCCCCTGTTATAATTCCCAGCTGAAACGTGCTCATTCCCCCCCCCCATTTCCCCAGATGACAGATGTCCCCATCACATTATGAGTGATGCAGATATATACTCTACAAATCCTTGAGCAGGTTTTGGGGGAGGAGGGACAGGAGTTGTGTGGTTTGTTTTGGTTGGTTTTTTTGTTTGGTTGGTTATTTTGGGTTTGTTTTTTGTTTGGTTTTTTTTCCCCCTGGTGTTTCCACAATGGTAAAATACTGTCTGAACTACTCAGGAAGCTCTTATGCAATACTTGCATGAAATTTCAGTTCACCTGCATTAGCTCTGAAAAACAGTTCCCAGCACCCACAGACAACCCCATGAGCACATCCAGAAAACCCGTTGTTTGGGATAAATTGCTGTTTTCACGTATACCTTTTTCTCGCAGTAGCCACCCTTTCAGTGTGTTTGTTCTCATTTCAAATTACCCATTGAGCCTTTCATCTAAAATACGAGGGACATTACCAAGGTATTAGTAGTTAAGCTGCTTTGTTAATTACAGTCAGGCTCCTCTTTTTCCTGCCTGTCAGTTCAGCAGCAACAATGGTGCCAAGTGGCTCTCCACCTGCTCTGCGTCAGTGGCTTCCCTTCACACAAGTATCTCTGCTGCCTGAGATTTCCAGATGTTCTTCCAACTACTGGACAGCTGAAAGACCTGCCAAGGTCACCAACACGTGGCCACACAAGGTCACACAACAGAGCAGCCTCCCCAAGCTGAGCTCACCATGTTCAAGTGGAAACCATGGCAAAGTTGTGACCATCCATGTTGCCTATTTCATGCCTTCTCCAGGTCTATACACATCCCGTGACATAAAGGGACTCTAGCTTTACACCATTCTCAAGATTTGTGTACAACCTGAATTTAGAAAGGGGCATGATTATATTTCCTGTGTTGTTCTCTATCTCTTTACTCATAATATCCAGCTTTCTGGGGTTTTTTTGACTGTTGTCTGGCATTAAGTTGATATTTCCACAAAGCTACTTGTTATAACCCTAACACTACTTCTCACGCTTGCAGACAACCAAGACTTTATTTAAATATATGCAAATTAAGTATTTTTTCTATTTTCATCACATTACATTTACCCACATTGAATTTCAACATCCATTTTCTTGCCCTATCAGTCAACTATTGAGAAGGTCCTTCTGCACTTTTCATAATCAACCTGCATCTTTACTAACCTCAATAATCTAAGTGTCCTCAGCTGATTTCACAAAGACAGAATTGCTTATTTGTAGTTAATTCTGACTGCAGGTCACTTCTAGACACTACAATAAGCAAGGAGCCCCTAGGTTGGGATCAAGCAGCCCTGAAGATACTTGTGGCTGCTCCATCAGTCCTAAGGTTTGTCTAGATGAGGTATCTGCCAAAGCTTAGGACAGCATATTCACTAGAATATCTGAATTTGAGAGGATGGGAATTTTCCATGGTACCTCCATCTCCAGTATTTAGAATACTTAAGTCAAGATATAGCCGTCCCCTGTGTAGTGAGGATTTTTGGTTATTGCTTTTACAAACTGCAAATATTTCTTATGCAAGTTACAATGCAATTGTCTGCAGACCACATCTGGTCTTTCAGAAGAGATTCACTTAGTGATTTCAATACCATTATATACAATTGTATTTCCTTATTTTTGTTTATATCTTCAGGAAAGCTCACACACACAAATGAAAAAAAATGAACAAACTCTAATCTTTCAGGGCCAAAAGATAGCTAAGGAAAAAAAACCAAAGCCAATGTATTTTTCCCTTCTGTAATTCTGTTTGTGAATAGAATGTAAATCAAGTTAGCTGGATAATTTGCTAAAACCCATGGATGCAATAATTCTTATGTTGTTCTAACAGAGAAAGAAAGTAGAAAATGTTGCAGCAAGAGACAATATGCAATTATGTATGAATACTAACACCCTAAGGGACAAATTACCAACAATGACAGTAAAATACTGCAGATTTCTTTTTGTGTTACAGCATAATTGACTTATACTCTGACAAGAAGAAACAGCTTAGTATTGGAGAAAAATTTAAAAATACAAGCTCTGTATTCGCTGGAAAGTATATAGTCACTTGGGTTTTCCACTTTGCTTTACCTGTGATATTGATTAGATTTCTTCATTTTTAACTTATATATTCAATTTTATTTCAGAAGACCTTTTTTATCTTTTCAAGAAATCATTAATCATTCTTAATTGTATTAATTATGTGACTTCAATTATTTAATCAAACTTAGACAATGCATTCAATGCAAACACTTTTAAAATTGCACGTGGGAAACCTCTATATTGTTTACGAGAAGGAGAAATAAATCTTGCTCTAATGACTCAAATGAGCTGAGCCTCAAGGGGTTCAATGCTACACCTTGTGGAATCTGCTGCGTGGCACAGGAGAGCAGTAGCTGATGTAACCTGATAAGCAGCAATCTGCAAACACCAATTTTGAGGCAAAATCAGGACCTTAATTTGCATTTTATTGTTAAGCTCAAGGAAGATTAAAGAAACACAGTCAAGGTTGACTGCTCAGCATCCAGAGTACATTCTGAGTCACATTTGAAAGGTCCACATCATTACCTGATCTCCTTTCTCTGGTAACCAGTGGCAGCACATGAGGAAAAGGAATGAAGCTGCATCAGGAGAAGTTCAAATTGGACATTAGGAAAAAGCTCTTCACTGAGAGGGTGCTCAGTCATTAGAAAAGGCTCCCCAGGGAAGTAGTGACAGTACCAAGGCTGTCAGAGTTCAAGGAGCCTGATAACAAACACAGCATCTGAGAGCAGATTAGAGTGAAGGAGAAAGTGATACAGGTGACTTCTTCAGAACTTAAGTAGTTCTCCTGTAACACTTAAGCCCTTATCAGATTCAGGTGCCTTCTCTCTGCCTTTGACCTTAAGCCCCAATGAGATAAGATTTGATGGCTGTCTCCATGGCTAAGCAAGATGTTTACCTGCATATGCATAATAATTCTCTAGAGTTCAAAATGATTATACAAATGCTAATAATCAATTAAAGTCTCACAACTTCTGAGATTAGGAAGTTATTATCTTCATTTCAGAGATAGGGAAAGAAAGGCTTTGAAAGATTAAGTGATTTTTTCCAGAGGTCACTTAGGTTGTGATATACAGGGATCCCTGTATCCCAGAGAGCTCCCCAGTATCAAGGCTGTTCATAAGGACTTCTACACTTCAGTATTATGGCCTGGGACAAATTCTGATCAAAGGTTGAAGTGAACTTTAAATGTGCTGAGCACCTAGCTATAAGTCAGAAGATTAATGCTGACTTAGTTATATCCAACACGTTTAGTATCATTTCATAGTCGAATGCTGATGATGAATGTCTGAAACTTCTGTTTTTCCATCCTCTTACTTTTGGGCGACGTTAAAATCTCCTTACCACCTGGTTAAACTGGCAAATAGCAGCTTAAACACCTGTGTTCCTGATACATCTATTAACATCACAGCAGGAGGCACATGCCAGGTGTGTTACTTTGAGAGGCTTGGGATAGGGATTCAGTCTAAAATGATGCTCGTTTTATTAAGAGCCATGTTTTCCTCTTTCTAACTGTGTTCCTCTAATCTTCTTACAAGGCAAACAAGCCAGGTGTTGTCCAAGTACTTGTGAGAATGCTGTACTTTGAATTCAGCTCCAGATGTTTATACACTGAGTTTTGTGTAATTATTGCATTGTTTGTGTGATGCGTAACTTAGGAGGGCCAGCTGAGAACAAAATATTTCCCTCTCCCTCTTTCACATACCCCAAAGCATAATAACGATTCTGTGAGGGTCAATAAGTAATTTCAAACACCCTCTGAGACAAGCAGTGTAGCCATTTAGAAATTCTCAGTTACATCTTAAGAAACACTTTTCAATATATACAGGCTGTACTTTCCCATACAGACTCTTTAATTTTAAGGAGAATATGCAAAGAATCCAAGGCGGGAAGTACTTACGTGGAAAGAGTTACGTGGAAAACAAAGCTTATGTGAATGATTTGTCACTCCAGAATGAAGTTAAAGGCTGTCCAAAAGTTGTGTGAATCCTGTGCTAAGTCTCTCATTTTAGAAACATTGTTGGATAAGAGGAGCAGATTCCAGACTAATACCACTGCATACCCCTCTATCACACAGCCGCCAATTCCTAGCGAATTCCGCAATACAGTGACAGTAATGGAAAGCAAAATGATCTCTAAATAATGGTTTAAGATGGTTACTTGATAAAGGGCACCGCAATAATTATGATCAATGGAGCATGGATTCAATATATATTGCCCATTTAGATGCACCAGATTAGCTTAACAGCTTTCTTTAATGTTCTGAGTATTTTGTGTGTGTGTGTGTGTGTGTGTGTGTTGTGCATGTGTATATGAGAGGGACAGCACTGCACATTTTGGTCTATTCCTCATTACTTAAAATTTATCAATGCAGATGAGCACTTTGCTGTATAGGAAAGTAAAACGTAAAAGTTAGGCTATCAGTTGCAAAGACAAAGCATAGTTATGGGTTGTTTGGGTATTTTTTTCCAGACATAACTATTTTATGCTCTTAGTGGCAATAATTACAGAAATAGTATTTATATCTTTAAAAGATAACAAACACAATAAGAAGGAGATGATAGAAAAAATGTGCAGTTGGATTAAGTGCTCCTTGGTTTCTCTGGACATATGGAAACACAATGAAGGCTTGAGGAGAAAAGGAGGCAGTGATGGGTTCTGACTCACACAAGGAGGGTCCAGGGATGCCTTGCAGATTCCCAAGTTTTTGGTTTACTTCCCAGGATGAAAATGCAATTTTCTGAAATAAAACTCTCTGCTAATTTTCAAAGCCCAGAAGAAGCGGTTAAATAATCACCTCTAGGACAGTTCCTCTGCCTAAATATTTTATCCACTGCATTTCCATGGAAGATCATCCATTGCCCCCAGCACTTCATGGAGCTGCCAGTCGGGCTGTATCCTGGGGTTGCATAATACGCTTTGGTTTAACAAGTGTCCTTATTTACATACATCTAATGCACAAGCCCTTTCTGCTCCTCACTGGCCGTGCTGGTGCAGTATGAATGCCTCTTGGGTTTGAAAAAGATGCAGAACACCATTATTCTTAATTTTGGCTGAGAAACTGAGGCATAAGTGGGATGGAATTTTTCCAGAGCCGTGCAGGCACTGGTTGAGCTGGGAACAGATGGCTGAGTTCCCACTTGCTGCCTTGTGCCTCACCACTGGCGTATGCTGCCTCTTATTATGCAATGAAATAACGAGCAGTTGAGGTTTTGTACGAGGGAAGACATAAGTTTTGTGTCATAGCTTTGACAAATTTGGGATTATATTTTGACAGGGTGCAGAAGTGCAATGGTAACTGTCACAGACAGTATTGGAACTCAGCAACTAAAGAAACAAGGATAATTTTTGACTGTAGAGTGAATGGAAAGTCTAACTATGAAGGCTCCTAAATACATATATAATAAAAAGAAAACCAAACCCAAAGCCAACCCAAAACTAAGGTTTTGGGGATTTGTTTTGGTTTTGTTTTCTCTGTTTCTGTTTGTTTGTTTAGGCTGTATGAAAAAATGCTGCATCAAACTTTGATAGGCTCCCTAAGATGCCACGCTTGGTGAGAATTTTTTCCGTATACTGTAATGTAGACAAAGGAAAGCCCCATCAGCTGTCGCCAAGCAAGAGAGCCCCCCTGCTGGAAGGCATGGCAGGGCATGGCAGAAACCATCCCCTTGATTCTCTGCTCAAACTGAAAAGCCATTCTGCAGGGGTGAGAAAATGCACCCGGCCCTGGCCTGAAGGTGACCTGATTCTTTGGGTAGATCACTTCAAGAATCATGACAGAGGACCAACATAACGATTTCATTTCAAAGCCAGCAGGGGATAGGATCTGGATGAAGCCTGCCCCTATATTTATGGAATATATACAGTTAGGCACAAGGCTCTTATGGCATTCACTCGAAAATAATGGGCAAACTAAATGAATATTAAATGGATTGCTTTAACTGCAGCACCACATGCTGGCTCTGCTTCATGAAAAATGATGGCGATTGGTGAAATGATAGTAATGTGTGATATACAAATATTTTGGGTGAAACATATAATCAGTTAATTGGTTTATTAAATTATAAAACCTTTGTTTGCTTGAAAGAGCAATAAAACTAACTGACTAAATGAATATTCGCCCCTTTGAAGACTTCTTACATTAATTATGTTTATGCATCACTTGCAGCAGTAATGTTAGACAAAGGAAGCTTTATCTTTATATGCCATAGCTACATTGTATTGTGGTACAAATGATGGCACCGACTTTGTGTCTACATAATTACTGAAATCTTATCCCTTTTGTGTTTGCACATCATTTTCAGTTTTTTGGAATAGTTAAACTCCATTTTACTTTTTAATAACATTTTAGAAATCATTCTGATTCAGGTAAACAGAATTTGATTGCTTTGATGGATTGAAAATGGTTAGCTCAGCCAGAGCTTATTTGATTTGTTTCTTCAGGGATTACAAAGAATAGGATTTTATCTATGAACTGACAAAAGAGGCAATCTCTGCATTTTTGCCTATGAAATAGCGGATCCACTAAGCCATTGCTCCTTCACATAGTAAATGTATTAGTCACGGGGTTGCTTTTTATTCATTTTCAAAGTTTTTATTCCACATTGTATGGGGTGTCAAGCTCCTTTGTTCTTAAAAAAATTAATCTGGAAAAATAATACCGTCAAATGGAGTTTGGGGAGATTCAGTAGCCCATTAGATTTAAAGCAGATCTTCAAAACAAACAAACTCTTTCTCACCAGTAATGGACATCTTAGACAAATGCTCTCAAACTGATGCAATGGATTTAAAAGCCTGAAGTACCTGAATGCTAATCACCTGCCAAAGTTCAGGCTGAGAGTTCTCCTGTGGGTTTCCTGAGAGCTCAGTCCCTGACCCAGTCAGATTACCTGGTTTTCCTGGTTCCGCTCTTCATTTTATCCTGGGTGACATGACATTTGCAAAGCAGACAGTGTCAAGAAAATGTCAATATACGGTATAGAGATGATACAAGAGCCCCTGAATAATGTGTTTGCAATTGTTCTTACACTGGCCAGCACATTTGCTGAGTCCTCTCCGGAGATGCTGCTGTCTGTCCGGGGGCTTGTGCCCGCCGGATTTAGTTCACAGGTGAATAGATCGTAGCACGATCCTCAGAAATGTACCAAACGATTTTTCAGGGGATTTGTAATTCATAAGCTCAGTGTTTGTCTCACACTGTCTTGGAGAAGAAAAACAAAAAATGTAAAGTAAGCTGCTCCTTAATCTGAGACTCTGCAGCCAGGGACTGAATGATGAACACTATTTCTATCCAATAACCCTCAATTTTTTGGATTTTTTTTCCTATTTATTTCTATTTGCGGTAGTAAATTGAGAGAAGTTTAGTCATTCAATGCGCAAAATGTTTAAGTGCACATTCAATTTTCAATAAGAGCAGCCCATTTGCTTAGAACAAAAGTTTTTACAGGCTGAGACCTGGTGTCCTGACAATTTCCAGATTTCATCCCCATTGGAACACAGCAGGACTTCCTGCATGTGCTTTAAAGCTCAATTAAATTTGGCATCACACACAGCCTACTCTCAAAAAAGTCCCTTAACAGGAATAATGGGATGTTCTTTCTCAAAATTTCCATTTATGGCCAGGCAAATGTACAGTGCACTGCTTGTGTATCATCCCCATTAAGTATGAGGTTTTAGATTTGCTCTGTGAAATGTAACAGGCAGTTTGGAAACGCCTCAGATTAGAAGACCAGCTGGTGGAAATCAGGGTTGGCCCATTTTCTTCTTTTATTTGCACCATCTAAAGATTTGGCCCAACAGTGGGTTGTTTCTCTTCCCTTTAATACACAGATATAAAAAAAGCTACTGATTCTGGTAACAGAGATTCTGGGGGGGCAGCTTTGAGGAACTTGCACACAAAGGGCTCTGGGAAAGGCCAGCTGTACAGAGCACGGGCCACTGCACCCACAGCTCTAACCTTAACATCCTAAGCCAACCAGGGATGACACAGGATGGTGTGTGGATCAGAAGCAAACACAGGGAGTCCTGGCACACCCCGAGCTCTTGTTCTGCTGCTTCTGCTTTATTTCAGTTAAACATGAATGCTCTCTTTCCAAGGTTGAACATAAATTTGGTTTTTTACTTTTTTTTTTTGAGAATACTACTCATTTTCTTGATAACAGAAGAGAGAAGTGTTTCATATACCTCATTTTTATAATTAGGTGCCTTCTTATGCTGATTTATGATTTATTTTTGCTTTAATTGGTCTGTGTTTCTGACGGCCAAAATGATAATCCATACTCCCATGTAAGCTTCAAAGAAATGCTGATAATCCAGTGTGCCTGATCCCCAGACCTGTCAGCAGCAAACTGGAGGAGAAAACAATGCGCTGAGTTAACACTGTTGAAAACCTCCTCAGATTCCGGGGGGTAGCACTCAGACCCCTCACAGCAGCTCTGACATTGAACCTCTCTCAAAATTGGTGATGAGACTTTCCCTTCCCCGCTGTCACCAGGGGAGGCTGCTGCTTTTGTCAGAGGGAGGAGTGACCTCTTACTGTCCCATTCGACAGCACTTCTCCTTCCACAGGGAGTGAAGGGTTCACCAGGAAAGAGTTAAAGCCTTTCTGGGCTGGATCATGCACTTTATGCTGTTTCACAAGGCCAGGTGAGCTCATTCATGAGCATCAGTCAGTTCATTGCCAGCGCTCTCAACTCCCCCCTGCTTTAACCTGAGATTTGAGTTGCATACTTCTTGGGCTTAATCCTGTATTTAATTAAGTGAAGGTCAGGATGAGGGTCAACTAGAGTAGTGAACTTAATCCAAGACCCACAGGTTATACAATAGCTGCTTTGGGGAGCTATAATTGTAGATAGGAATCAAGAGAAGAAAAGACAATATAATTGAACAAGTTATACGATAAAAGAGGAGGGGAAAAGTAGGATTTATTTTTTTTCACTCTTATGGCACTGAATGCATTTTACAAGAGTAGCCACTAGATAGCAGAACGGGCGTGATGCTCTGAAATTTGGATGGGCCAAATGCAAGACAAACAGTGCCTCGGTCCCAGAAAATGCTGTGTAAGTAACTGTGTTCACAGGAGAGAGGGATTTTTAAGATCCTATTCCATATGTTGCTTCCTGCTGCTCTGATCTTAGTCTCAGCATTTTTTTCCTGGAGTGCTGAAAGAGGGACTTATTTCCTGAACAGGCGATCAACCCTGACTTCTGTTCCAGGGAAGACATTCTTAATATACGAGCTGATCGTTAGCCAAGGTCAGGGGAGCAGCAGGTCACTGAAAGTCATCCCTGCCTGCCTGGTGCCTGAGCAGAGTCCCCATCAGCTGGTGATGGCAGGCTCCAGGCAGTGGCAGGACCATTGTACCCTGGCAGTTATCTCAGGTTTTGACTGGAGACCTCTGACATCTCGGATATTGAAGTAAGAACCCCCTTTTTCTGACTTTCTTCCCCTGCAACCCACTGTGGTTGGTGCCTTTTAGAGGCTACGGGGAGATGATCTGCGCCTTTCAAGGGGCTGGACCAAGGACCCCTTGCACCACAGAATCCCATCGTGTGCTCTGGTTGCTGTTCCCCAGTACTGGCCAGACACACTGGACCAAGCAGGACACTGCTACTGGGCTTGGCTCTAGGGGATACTTGAGCAAGCCACTAAGGGTCACAACTTTAAGATCAAGAGGAAAGAGGGTAGTTCACACAATCCATCTTCACATGGTTATTTTACTGACAGTCCAGAGAGCTGCTCTTGAGGTAGACCTTCTCCATGCATCCAACAGCCCAGTATCCTGCCACAGGCAGCTTCTACAGCACCAATTATTTAAGTGTAATACTGATTAATCAAAAATTGACAGTAAAAACCCTTTCCTTGATGCTCTAAGGTTATGCTCCAGTTTAATTTGACAACAATAATGTTTTTAAAAGGCTAATTTGGTTGTCCACAGGATATGTTCTGAACCAAAGTTCTGAACCAAACCCAAACCAGCAATGGTCTCCTGTACTCAAACCTAGAGAGAAAGCTTCATCAAACAGTTGGGTAAGGAAAATCTCTGGTGGGTTCCCACCCAGCTGCATCTCTGATGAAGCAGTAAAAGGCTGCAGGGGCATTGCCTGGGTACAGATCTCTCACAGTCTTGAGAAGAGAGATCCCTTTGTGACCTTGCTGAGTTTCAAGCTATGCAGCCATGATTTTGCACCAATCTAAATTACAAATGTCTCTTTTACAGATTTTCTGTGTATTGACCAATGGATTCATCCAGTCCACAGGACAAGGGTTTATATCTTCAGGGCTGGAGCACTGTAAGTCAGAGGAGAAAAAGGGTGCTCAGAGCTTTTACAGTGCTCCATGTTTTGCAGTGCACCGTGGCAGCCTCGTGTGACAACTCAAACCCTCACTGTTAATTCCTATTCAGGGAGACCTGCTTGGGAAAGTCTAGAACTTAATTATGTAAAAAAATTCCAAGATACCAATATTAATTGATCCTCATTACAGATTCAATTTGTCTACAATTGTTTTAACTAAATAACTGAGCTCTTTTTCAGTTATAGCAGATGAGGGAAGGGGGGTGGAGACTTAAACAGGGATACACTTTCTAACTCATTGCCTCAAGGGGAAAACAAGATTTTTCCAGAAAAAAAAAAAAAAGTTTTAAAGTAATTAGCTCCTGGGCTGAGATATTTTCAGCCTGCTGTGAATTTTTATGACAGTGCTGTTAGACTGCTGAAAATACGGTTTCCTAGTTTATCTTGCAGAATTTTAACTACGATGTGCAAGCAATATTGCAGGAGTATTCATTATGTATCTGTAGCTCTATATGCACATGCATATACATCCCCAGAAGTTTCATCCTGTCTCTTGCAAGAACTGAACTGAACCTCTTGTGCTCTGTGAAAGAATGAACTACATTGCACTGTCTGGCTCTTTACCTGTTTAAAAAAGAAAAAGACAAAAAAAATCACAGAAGGAAAAAAAGAAGCTACACTTATTTCAAGTGTGTTGTTCGGTGAATAAGGGACCTGGTGGATCTCAGAGAGTTACCTTTCAATGACATCTCATTGTTTGACTCTGGACTAGGCATATTTCTTTCTCAGCCTTAACCTCCTGGCTTGCAAATTGGAGATAGTGATGCTGAACTCATTTGCAAAATGCTTGAAAGTGGAGTCAGAAGAAGACCAAATCTTCTTATTTGATATGAATTGTTGTAATTCTATCTAACAAGAAAAAATGTTGTGTTGGACCCTCTCAGGTACCCAGTCCATTCAGTCCTGAGCTGCAGCCATTTGGCCAAGAAACCCCTGTCACCCAAGGTGACACCGTTCTGATATCCTCTGCCACAAGCTCACCTAGATCTCTACCTAGGTGATAATGCTCAGACACCCTCAGTCCTCAGGCCCTGAAACCTTTAAAGGAATAAGAAGAGTAAACACAATAATTATATCATTATTTTTTTCACTATAAGCCAAAAAGCAGAGTTCAATTAAAGAAACAGGTAGGTGGATCAGTCACAGCAGAGGCTTTCTCCTGGGAGAAGAGCTTTCACGCTGTCCATACTCACCAGATCATATGAAGTACAAGCCTTCTAGGTGACACCAAGCACCTCCAGCCTAAATGAGAGAACTGTAAGGAGGAAATAATACTGTCCTGCCTGTGTAATTAGAGAAGCTGACGCGTGAATCATTGTTATAACGAGTTTAATTATAAACATGATTAAATAGGCAATTAGTGCATATTCTGCCCCGGATAAACAAAATTAAATTCCTGCAATATTAACATCTTCCACAAGGTTTATTATTAGATTACTGGAAGTCGTGTGGTAGAGGAACATTTTCATGTCCTATATTTGTTGTGAACGAACACCAGATTTTATTTCCACTTGACCAGATGCGAAGGACAAAATTTGCTGCCCAGGACCTCGCAGGACCTCTTGAAAGGCAGCATCCCGTGCATTTTAAAAGATGCATCTCATACAGCAAGCCACGGAGGTTTCAGGCTTTTCAAATTTACCTAATGACAACTCGCCACAGCTATGCCTGGTGCCTGGCCGAGATACAAGGATCCAAGCACCCCTGAGTCCCAGGCCAACGGCTCTCCCTGTGCTCTCCAACATCTGCCCAAGCTGCTGGTGTGCTCCTGGAGTATCCAAACAAGGTCACAGCAGGGGCAAAGCTCTGGGGAAAAAGTGCTTTGGATCCAGGGATGGAACAACTCAATTACATGCAAGATGCATGGGATTTTCTACTGAAAAAAATGAAAAGGCTTTTTAGCGGGTATATTTTACTTCCTGGCATGTGTCTCTCCAGTGACAGCTTATGAAGAAAGGTAGTAATGTCTTCAACACATAGGCAGTCTTTTATCCATGTAGCTCCAGAAAATTGTATATATATTAAATACATATATACATTGCTTTCTGTTTAGTGACTCGTAATTTGAGAGTTCTGCAAGGAGACAGTGAAAATGCCGAGTGTCCATCTCTCTGGAAATCAGGCCCCTGCGAGAAGCCTCCAGTAAGGAAGAGAAAAACGTGAACTGGTTTCAGGAAACCCTGCAGCTCTGGTTTTCAGATGGAGAAACGGGTAACAGGAAATTGGTTGAAACTGATTATCAACTCCAAAAGATCTTATGCTTTTGCACAGCCCCTGTCCATTTTTACTTTGGTTTTCCTTGAGGCCATCATTTATATTTTCCCAAGTGTCAAAGGAATTTAAATTTCCACGTTTTCCCATGCTTTCTAGCCAACTGGGATGGGATTTTTCACCAGTCACTGATTTAAAGGTCTCAAAAAACGTGTAAGGGGGTTACACATATTCTTTACTCACCCTCTCCCAAACCCACATCCTCCTCACGTGAGAAGCTTTTGGTGCAATTGATACAGAAGAGGTAGCTGTTACAGAGATGTTTAGCTGCAGTATCACATCCAGTGTTATTATTCCTGACTCTGGAGATAACCTAGATTCTCTCTCTGTATCTATTATCGCTCTATGAGTCCAGAAAAGATCCAAAACACATTGATACACCCGTCATGTGCATAAATCTGTCTCAGCAGAAAATTCTCTGCAATAGCAAAGTCTACCTCATCGCCCCTCTACATTGTTCATTGCATACTCAGCTTCTGGGAAATAAGCAGCATTTCTATAAAGCAGACTGTTATGCCACGCAGTTAACATCTTCAGCAGTGATGAAATAAGCAAGCAGCTGGGTCATGGAGTCCAGGGAAAATCTCAATTTGGATAAGAAATTGCCACAAGTAATTTTAGCTCTACACTGCCACAGTCGCTTGCTCTTTCATGAAGGAGGCAATTTTCGTCTAACATAGCATGGCATTCACATCTCAGAGGGTACATAATGATGTTCATACCATAAAAAATTTTGTGTCTGTATCTACAGCTGTTAGTGATGCTGCAGCGTGTAAATTCTCAGGTGGATGACATAGGCAAATTCTAGCTTTTCCCCAAATAAAAGTGAGGGCCAGATGCAACTTTGCTGATCAACAGACTTTGCCAAAGGCTGAAGAGCAACACAACAGCATTGGGCTTGACTGGAGTGTCCACACCAGCAAGGGATTTTGTGGTGGGCGCTTGAAATTAAGGTACTTAATTCCCCAGCCTGTGCTGATCAATGCAATCAGACAAGAAGGAGAGTGTCCCTGCTTCAGGCACAGCATACGCTGTCTGTCCTGTGCTGTCTGTCCAGCACCGTGTAGTTCCAGCATGAGCTGAAGACAGATGTAGGTATTAGCACTGGGCCTAATGCTGACCTGCTGCACAGGGATGTGTTTTGAGATGAGATAGTAGCCCTGCTGGCCACCACTGAGATTCAGGCAAAGAACATTTAGGGATTGAATGGTCCCACATTAGGCGTGTACACAAATTCATACCAGTAATGGTCGCAAGATCAGGCACATATTATTTTGTGAAAAGAAGTCAGTCACATCCTGAGATATGCCTCCCAGATGTAGAAGACAGACAAGCACAGCTCTAACACATGGAGAAACCTGCCTTCTCTACAAACCACTTAGGCTTAGCGAGCCCTTTATCACCTTGTCAAAATCAGCACCAGCTTGAGCTTTCTGATATCAATAGAACATTACCTTGTCGTGGGTCAACATTACCTATTAAAGAGCAGAGAGGAATTTCAGAATTCCCCAAGACATAAATGCACTGAAAAGTCAATTGAATCCCCAAATATGCTTTTCCTCAAAACTAACAGGTGTACTTTTCTTTCTCTTATTTCTAATTGAACTTCTTGGCATTCTAGTCAATGCTCTGTAGTATGTTTTGGAAAACAATAAATCCTGGTAACATGAGACCTTGCTACAGTATTTCACTGTTAAATCTTTGCTGAGATTTGGGAAGAGTGTAGCGGGGTTTGTGTTTGAGTTATGGGGTGTGTGGATGAATGATTTTTCTCCCTCTTGCTTTTTCCATCACAGAATCAGCACATAGTGAAAAATGTCTGATGAGCCCGATTCCTACTCTGTCTGCATTTGAATGCTTTAAGACACAACATATTTCAAATATATTATAATCTTTCTTTGAAGGTAAATTATTATTTTCAAGTAGAGAACATTGATTATTTTTTTATAGGGGTAATCAATGTTTTATTTTCTTCAAAATATAATTTTGATGATAGTGTGTTTTCTTCTTAAAAACAAGGATTTTCAGACAAAAAGAATTTTGGTTCAGCTGCCAAAGAAAACTTAAAGTTTTCCTTGTAAAAAAGTTCTGTTCATAATTTAAAACTATTTTCCTAATTTCATACACAGTTTTTGAAAAGCAAAAATATTCTCTAAAGCAGTTTTTCATTGATAAAATCCCCTCCATTTCCACTGAATATGTTTGGGAAAAAACTCACTTTTGAAAATTTAATTAAAATCTTTGTGTTTAACATTACGTGTCTGGCTTACAGCCAAATACTTTTCTCTTTAATTATTACATCATTGTTCCTGTGGCTTCCTGGAAAGAAGTCAGGATATTTCTGATATAATCAATAACTCTGTACTTAGGAACTTCCTGAAATGGTCTGCAATGACTCTTTAATGAGAAACATTTGGTAAAAAAACCCCAAAACTTGGGAAGTTTCAAAATCTTATATTCTTAAAGACCTATTGAGGCATTTTCATATGATAGTGGGTTAAACATCATTGAGGTCTTAATCACACAAAGACGTAATAAGACAGCAAAGAGTTATCCAAGACTCTGCATTAACAATGATTAAAAACTGTGAAATTGTATTTAATAGTTTATAGTCTCAATTTTAACTATAAGATCATGAACAATAATTCTATTTGATTATTTTTTTCCAATTTAACATCGCTATTCTTCAAGGACCAGAGAAGTATAAGTCTAATGATTTTTCTCTATTTCTGAGAATATTGTCATGCTGCTTTAACAGAATGTCCTAAAACTAACTTTTTCTGTTACTTTAACCACTGCCCAAACTTTTTACCCCAAGCTGACCTGCACGGTCAACCATAAGCTTTTATTCTTCTAAAAGGCTTTATGATGTCAAGAACAGCACTAATAATAATACGTTGGGTTTGTTTCACCCTAAGCATTTTTGGCCATTTAGAGGGTTCTTCAAGTTCCGTCATTAATACTGGAGCTTGATCATGGCATGGCTATTGAAATGTAACATTACTGTGAAAATAGCAGGCACTCTTTCCAAACCTGTACCCCATACCTTGGTTTCACATATTCAGTGGCATTTGATGTAAAAATTAGGGTATATATAAAAGCTTCAATTTTGCCTTTTTTCTTGAAAGTTACACAAAAAGTGCATGGCCCAGAAGACTAGTTGCCAGCTGTAATACAAGGAAGGATACTACGGAAACTGAGAACTGGTTATGGCAGAATTCCTGTCAAAGGAGTGATTTACAATCTGGAAATACAAGCAGTAAGAGAGGCCCACCAGCTCGACCTGTATCATCTGAAGCAATCAAATCCTGCAAATATAAAGCGATTTAGTATTACTATTTCGAAGTGCTCCCCACAATAAGGACTCTTGTATGCCAAAGTTTAATATTCAGAGCAGAAACCACAAACTCTAACAGCCGCTTCTGGTCAAGATAGCTAATAACAGTTCCCCAGCAATGGCACTGTGGTAATAGTATTGCACAAAGCAGCTGGGGATTTACTTGTATGTCAGCTTCTACATCTGAGAACTAGAAAACGATGGTGGGTCAGACATCCATTTGCTTTATATATTGATATAATTTCATCAGAATTTATGACGTGGGAATTATTGCACTGGCAAGAAATGTAATCTAACCTTCATCTCGCACAATGTAGGACTGATATTATGTTTTTGAGAGAAATATACTGACTTGTTGAATCAGATTACTCCAAGTGCATTCCTAATGGATTTCAATATTCCCTTGGATAAACCGATGCTATTTGCTTTGTATTTATTGCATTTTTTAAAAAATATATATGGAAGATAAAACCTCTTCTGACACCATATATTCTTTCCTTTTGCAAACTACAAACATACATTTGTTCATTAATTTTAATGTCTAAACTTTTCCCTGGGTAACAGTCACTGCATTTACTCAACTACCTATATTTCAACTATGCACTTTAAATGTATAAAGAATTTAATCTAAGTATTGACAACTGTATGCTTTTCTCTTCTGGATTAGACAGCTTGTCCTTGCATATCTGTGAGGTTCACATGGTATAATTATTAGTGCTGGGATATTCCCAAATGCCAGGATGTGCCACTGGTAATAGGTGATATATTTGGGATATTCTTTGTTATGACACTTCTAATGTACCAGAACTCCAGGGAATTTTATCAAGAGAACAAACTTGGATCAGTCCTGAGGTGGCTTTATATCATGAGTCAAGAATGGGGAAAACAATAATAATAACAAAGATTTATATAAAAAGAGAGGGATGGATCTTGAGAGCTAGTCCCTCAAACAGCTTTGAAAAGTCCTTAAAAAAATCATGACCTCCAGCTGCTGCCTTATAGTTGGTTTATCACCAAGAAGTGTAATTGTTTGCAGACCCATACATATCATGAATGAACCCACTGCTCAGCCACCTTCTCCCAAGCTCTCATTTGCCAATAAAAAGTACTGGCAAATACCCCAAAGGAGATCTCTGCTGGTGGAACATCCAGCTTTGTGAACATCATACACTGAAGCTCCTGAAACACCTCCTGGGCAGGAAGCCCTCTGAGCAAGTCAGGCCAGCTGGAAAGAGATGTGCAAGATCAGAGCACTCTAAGCCTGTGAGCTCACTCCGGTGCCACGTTCATTGCTGTGTAAGTTTCAAAAAAGGCAGGGATGTTCCATTAAAGCAAACGGTGAAGGACTGGGCTGCAAAACTGGAAAGAGAACTTCCAAGAAGTAGAGCAAGAAAACCATCTCTTTTTGGAGCTGGAGCTTTACCCTCAGCTATTACTTCACAATTCCTATGCAGACAGTGAGGGAAGAGGGAGAAGTGAAGGAACCCTGAAGATGAAGGGCAGCAAATGTTCCCCCAGACAGGGTGCTATCTCATAGAATTACCTTTCTCCTCCCTTACAGAACATAGAATCACAGAACAGTTAAAGTTGGAAGGGACATCACTGACACTCCATTTTAATCAACAGCTACTGAGAGCTACCCCATTTAGAGAGCTCCTCTGTCTTTTGGCTTTTCAGTCAGCAGATTGTTTTATATTCTGGCTTCATTTTATTGTTCTTCCCTCCTGCTGTGGTGATCAGACAAGACAGAATAGGTTAGTATATCAATAGAAATGCAAACCACTGTGCATAGTACGTAAATATTGATATTAGGAATGGGGAGACTGAATTAATACTTCCACACACTATTAGTTCCAGGGTACTAGGTCATGTCCAGGCAGTTCTATAAACAAATATATGAAGGAGAAACAAGACATTCAGGGAAAGATCCTGTGCCTTACTGTTATTTATTAGCATCAGAAGACAAAAACTAGCCATTCCACCCACACTTGCTGGCGTACAGTGCTGGAACATGCATTTTAGTTGGAAGTCCCCCTCTTTGTAAAGAGCATCATATTTTGTATGGTATATTCAAGCCAAAGTTGGTTGAGCATTGACACTGGGTTATTTTAAGTGCCAGACAATATAAAACACCGTAATGTGAGAGCATTCATTACAGTGTTTGTAAAAAATTCTCCTTCAGAGATCAGGAGACTGCAGCCCATCTTATTATTCCCCAATTTCACTGCATTCACTCAGCTGATAGTGCCAGGGCTGATTTGGTGAACTTCATGAGGTGAAACACTCATCAGAGTGCAGAACTGAAACAGAAATCAGATCACTGAGATACCTGCCTTACTTGGTTTTTTGAAAAAACACCCTTCAATAATAAAGCCTTACCAATCTCCCCAAGCAGCCTAAAGTATTGCTATCCTAATTTTCCTGATGAATATAGCTATATAGGACATACAGCTATACATTAAGTCCATTATTTCTGGAGTGATCTAATGTAGCCATGGAGAACATATGCTCCTTATCCAGCTTAGTTCCTTTTCCTGTACAGTTTGTACTTGATAGCAAGTAGGTATGGAAAGGGTAAGACTGAGTTAATGTCACTCATTATTGAGATTGCTGACTTGCCCAGAAATGATTTCTGGTTTGGAACAGGCATTTGGAAGAAACAGTTTTTCACTGTAATGTTTAGAAAAGACATATACCATTGGTTTCCTCTGGGTAGACTCATACATGACTGCTCTGACATGGCACTGCAGAACAACCTTCCTAATGCCAGCTCTGGTTCTGTACAGAACAACCTTTTTTCCTAATTCCTAAAAAGCACATATAGGAGAGATGGGTGAGCACCCCAGGTTGCGGGTTTTTACTGAACAGACATGTTATGAGATGAACATATTCAGTTAGTGCTTTACATTATTAAGTGGCAAGACCATTATTACAGAGGCAGAAGCTGTGAATGAGATGGGAGATGCCTATAAGTACAGCATTCCCTGGGCTCAGGTGATGGTGCTTTAGAATAAATGCATGGTGCTCCTGAGATGGTCATCATTGATCTCCTCACCTATTCTTCTATCATCCTTTGATGTTCATTGGAAAGCAGCATTATTTAATGACACAGAAGCAATTGTAACACACTGAACTTTCCTAATGTTTGGTTGGGTAATTTCCTGCTTGCTTCATCATGCACAGTCTCCTCTTCTTTGGACCTGAAATACACATACATTCCAAATATCACCATCCAGCATCCCATTTTGGTAAGATTTTCCCTGTGAGGAAAAGCTCTGTGTTATGAAGCCCACTTGCCTAAATCACAGCTAGCATTAAATACTCTACGAGGAAAAAGTTTCAGCCCAAAATGAGGGGAAAAAAATAATGGTAGAGTTTGAGCATGCAGTCACATGAGTACATCTGTCTGTGTTTTATTGAGGTATGACCTAAAAGCATTCACTTCAAAGCAGTGTAGTGAAGCCTGAAGGAGCACTATTTTAAAACAAATCAGTCAGCATTTTATTGGTGTCGGCCCAGCTTTGTACTAAACACTCAGATTAATGTTAAATCACAGCTCAGGAATTATTCATGAGATCTCATACAATGTAATTGCTGATTTTGGCATCAATAGTCTGTATCCCTTTATTTCCTAGATTAGCTTCCCTTCCTGAACTACTGTATGTCATGCCAGAGACAATGATTTTATATGACATGTTTAGGAAAGAGGGACCCACCTATTTTACATAAAACAACGTCTGAGGAATGTACCCTCATTGCTGAGATGCCAGTCTGTGCTGACACATTCCAGTGAGAGGCAGAGCCTGCTGGGAGAGCAGCGAGCACAGCAGTAAACGTCTCCTTTCAAACTGTTGACTGAATGGTTAGTTTTATTCCAAACCTTTATAAAAACTAATGAAATTACCCTTCACCTATCTTTGAGGATTAGCATTAATGCTCAGAACAAACTGCGTGACTACTAATCTCTTAATGTCCCTAAAGATACGTACAAAATGAAATTTATAAATAATAAATGAAACCCAACTTTTTCTAGAAATATGAAATCATCCTGCTCTTTCCCCCTTTCTCTCTGAGGGTTGTGTGTTCTTGCGTGAGGTTGGGCCGATATGGGGAGTAGGAGAAAGGTTCCTTTGAGCATGGAAGTCAATGAGCTCCACACTTTGGGCCTCCACCATTTTTTTTTTGCCCCCAAAATACTGCCTTTTCCTTCTACAGCAGCATGTTTAGATCTAAATATCTTCAAGCTCTCCTCCTCTCTCAGTCCTTCATGCTCCAAATACCTGTATCACATGGGTGAGCAATGAGAGCAGGAATCCCTGAAGACACAGAGTATTTCATGCTCAGGTGGCTACATCCTGCAGCTGCCAGGAAAGGAACGCCACCACGCATGCCATTTCCTCACATCCACATTTTCAAACTGAAAACCAGACTTAAATTCTCAGAGTTGATGAGAGGAAACTGTTAACTTTTATCAGAATTCATCACATGTGCTATAAGCAAAAGAGTTTTCCAAGTGAGAAACCCAAGTGTTGTTCTCTTAGTTGGAATGCAAACCCAGTATTTTTCTAGATGATGATACTGGAGGGATTAGTCACCCTGATTTTCCAGTGCCTTCAGTCCATCCACTGCACTTCCACCCCTGCTTATAGAGACTCACAGACATATCTGAGGATTTTAGTATCTGCTTTTAAAGCTGTGCTTTTTAGGCTGTAAAAAATTACAGATTTTGAATTTAATAGTTAAAGACTTCCCAGGGGACCGGCTCTCTGACCTTCAACCCTTGAGTGTTTGTTTGCTCAACAAGCACACCTGAAGTGTATTTATCACCCTTGCACATATTTTAGAGTATAGCAGACACAGAAAATATATAACTAACTATTTCTGAAAGACACCATCACTTTGAACTGATTGTAATAATCCATTTTTGAATCAGACCTTGATCTGATGAAAATTGCTCACATTTTCAAGGCCCTGTCATTGTAGACCTCATCCAGTCTGCCCAAGGGTTCTTCCCAAGTGATTATTTGGGTTACATTTTCTCTATTTCTCAGAAATTTTCACTCAAGGAAGTGTTTCAGGCCCAAGATTTTGTCCCTCTGCAAGGACTGACTCACCGAAGACTAAGATGCATGTCCAAAAAGACTTTAGTTACCAAATTGTTCAATATTCATGCACTTACTTTTTAATCACTAAACCCTTACAGCAAAATTCAGAAATCTAAACCAGGCATTTAGGCTTCATGTTGAAATCAGAGGCAGAATTACATGCCTTCATGTAATTCACAAAATTCACATAATGAGTAAGACAAGTGGTGAGCCTCCAGAGTTGGCAAAAAGGCATGAGTTCATCCTAAATCCTTCCCTGTGCCAAGGGGGAAGGACACTTTGCCATGACGGTCAAAGAAAGTGATCTCATCATTGCCTTATTTTTGAGAGGCTACTCCAAACAGAGTAAGAGTAGAACATCATCATTATCTCGCTCCCTTTAAAATCACCGTCCCCTACTGTATGGATCTGGCTTGATATTTAGGACTATTGGGTCAATTGTCTCAAGATGACAAACGTGGAGAAAGACCTATGGATCCCAGTTGAGCCTGGAGCTGAGGACTGGAATATTCTGTGCATGTAGTAAAGCAGAATTTTTTGAACACTGGCACCTGATATCACATAGACATCCACAGGAGCTGATATTACTGGGAAGTTAGGCAACAGTGGTATGACCATACAAGATTGTTTCACTCCTCAAGAAAATTTGGTTGCTTTGATTCTGCAAAGGTAACCATGGGATGAGAAAACACTAGTGCTGCTGGTTCAGAGTTCAGTTTCCAATAGAGCCTCTCCAAAACTCTCATTTTCTTTCAGCTGTATTTGAACACTTAACTTAAGGCCTTGGAAGCCTAGAATCCTGTTGAGTAGGGTTTGTATGAACTGTTATAAGAAAATTATATTTATTCATGATAGAAGAGGGCATTTCATGGAGAACATTGCATACTCATACAAAGACATATATCAGGAAGCCATGAAACGTTTTTTAAAAATACTTCCCAAGTGATTATTACTGCTTGAAAGCCAAATACTGATTTTGTTAAAATAAACCAGACCTATTTCTGAAAGTCATAAGACTCCCATAGGCACCAAGTAGAGCTCTGAGGACTCAGAACCCAGAAAAGCAATAGCACTTATTTTTATGCTCCAAATTTCACAGCGGCCAAATGTACGTTTTCTAACTTTACAAAAATGCATAAATTAATAATACAAAATAAAAATAGTATGATCCAAATTACCTCAAGGCTGAGATACCATGTGCCTAATTTCAGCCCAATTTTCATGGCTGTGTTATCTGAGCCTGCATATTTATAATGGAATTACTGACAACCCTTTTTTTCATAAGGAGACTCTCCTGCTTTAAGACCAATATAAATGTAGTTGGACAAATTTGGTATGCAGGAAAACAAACATCAATAAAGATCTTGATACACAGAATAATATAGAAATGACAACATATTTTTGACTCCATACAAAGACATGCATTCATCTGTAAATGATTACATTTCTATCTGTGGCAGAATGGTAGTGTGGGGCATATGAATCTCACCTTCAAAAGATATTCTTTCATTCTACAAAAAAACCCCGGCAAGCACAGGAAACTTCAATCAATGTCTTATATTCAAAAACTATGACACTGTCAAACTGGTGTCATTAAAGCTAACTAACCATATTAAACGAATATTAAAATATAGGTTTCTTTGCATAACATAATGAGTAAAACTGCTTTTAAGTTTTTCCCTATGCTTTGAGGTGTAGGTGGCATTTTCATTCCAAAACTTTGAAGTCAGAACAAAATGTACAGGTAGAGGGTACTAGATCAAATAATAATCAACTTCAAAAAGCATTTTGGCTGTTAGATGTCCCAAGGCTAATTTCCTCTAGACATTTTAAATGTAAATGTCTAAACTCATTTAAAAATTGTAAATTGGTCTAGGTTCAATCAAAACCCATCCTGACACAGAACAGGGAGACTGGGCTAATTGTCATTTGTTTGTCAAATGAATTCCATTTGGAAAGCAATGAAACCTCCAAGCTAATTCTTTTAAGGTGAGCTGGTAGTTGTATTATCAGTTAAATGCAGTAAAATGGATAATCACATGATGATAATGAAAACTGAACCTATGTTAGCACTCAGGCTTAGTCTGCCACAGGGCATATAGTGATGGAACTTAAGTACTGTAATGTTCCATTGGGCACAATGGCACCAAGTCTGCTCTTTAGCCTTACAGACACTTTCTTTGCATTTTAAAAAACTTTATCAAAGCACCGTGGCAATGTAGAAAATGTCAAAGTGAAATGCACTGTAGGCAAATTGAGATTTCATTAAGTTTAAATTTATTGCTTTTGACTGATGTATTACCATGCTTGTTAAGAACCAGTAATTTGGAATATCTGCCTGCCTGGTAAAATAGCTTTGTCTCCTTGCGTAATACTTTATATGGACTTTGAAAGACCACAGTGATTCAAAAAAAGTATGGGTTATTTTATTTTTCTAAAGAACAATTTCAAATATTTTAAGGTCCCTGACCTAGTGGATCAATAGACTTAGGCATGGGTCCCAAGTGTGGTGTTGGTGCACTCGAGAGAAAATTACAGCACTAATATGTTATTTTTTTTCCTTGTTATAACATTGCCCTCACTGACAACAGAACCTTGGGAAGCACTTAACAATTCTACTTGTTCTGCTGTTCTCTGAACATTTATATTGGAAATAAATGAAAGTGTTTGTGAGAGATAAGGAATCCAACAAACTGGTGGGAGACTGTGGGCAGATGCATACTTTTTAATATAAATATATATACACACGTATACCTTGTGCATATATGCGAGTTTGTGAATAGGTATATAAACAGTCGAGGTGGAGATATAGCTGTATCTGTATCACAGCAGAACACGTGCAGGTATTCTCTGCCTTGCACAGTATATATGTTGTTTAGTTTGCAGGCTTCGGCTACGGCAAAAGCTACATTTGAGATGTTGACATAAAATCTCTTAATGCACTCTGCTACTTTTCTCACCTTCAGGAAAGGATTGAATCAATAGTGTAGGACTAGCACAATTTCCCACTGATGAGGAAGGTTAGGCCTTCAGGAACAGATTACTGCCCTTGGAGAGAGACCTGGATTGAATTTGCTATATTCCAGCTATATTTATTTACACTAGGTGCCAGGGTTTTATGGCAGAAGTGACAAAGTTTGTGAAACCCAGGAATGCATTATCATGTTATCTGGTATCTTAGATGGATAGTCAATATGGACAGACTGTAGACACACCTGTCCCAGTATCCAGTTCACCAAGTAATGAAATGGAAACAATAAAACTCTTTGAACAAACAACAGACATTTGAGTCTTTGGGTTTAAACAAGAGGATTGTAGAATTCAAATGGGTTTCCTCTAGTGCTGCCAAGGCATCCATAGCTGTATTGGTGCCAACACCAAGAGTCACACAACAAAGCTCGACTTGTGTCTGCCCATGTGCTTTCACTCTGATGAGTATGGATATACATTATTCTTCCTGGGGTAGGGATGGGGGGTGAGGGCAAGAAGAGAGTTTTAAATTCTACCTCTTTTACCTACGCTTTCAATAAAACTTCCAGTTGAAAACCGAGGAGAAAGTAATGTGTGGGATTCTATGAATTTAAATTGCATTTTGATTTTACCATTTAAAATTAGCATTCTGAAGGTTAGGGCAGTCTGTGGGAATTAACTGAATTAAGACAAAATAATTTTTTCACTCCTCACAGGGAAACAACCTGCTTCCTTCCACCCCAGTAATTAGCTTGCCTCAAACACACCTCATCTGTGACTGCAGATTTACCAAAGCTGGGCACAGCTGGTCACAGCCCAAATTCTCCTAAGAGCAATTTTCAGCAGGGGCACTCACCCCTCTTTCCAGCTCCAAAGGTTTCCCTTCTCCGTTCCTCCAACAGACAAACTGCCAAAGGGGTCACCAAGAGACTCTTCTGTCACCAGCAGTGTTAGGACTGAGCAAGGGGCTCCCAGACCCAGAAAAGATCCAAGTGTACTACAATGTCCTGAGAGAAAAGGGTTCCCATCAAAGGTGGGTACAAATCTCAAAGTCTACTTAAAAATGAAGGTTTTCTAGTCCTGTTTTTGCACATTGTACAAAGGCTATGCCAACTCTGGATAAGAAGGGTGCAGAGTCGAAGTAGGAGCTAAGGTAAAGCACTTTATTTGATAAAACATCTGGTTTTTTTTGCTTTAAGACACATATGTGCAGCTCCCTTTGAAGTCCAGAAGAGCTATACAAGTCTACACTTGAGGGCAGAATTTGGCCCAATGTGATAACACAGGAGCTTGTAATCTGGAACAGGAGTGTATTTATTACATTTTAAAGAATTTGTGGGTTAACTCAAATTAGCCAGGAAGGACTAATGCTTCTGAATAATTCTCCTTCTCAACATGCACTTCAGAACACTCTACGAATTACAACTAAAGTCCACCTTTCTGCTTTGGACAAAATTTGCGTGTTGGAGTAAGCCACTAGCTGGAGCTAAAGACCTGTAGAGCAAATTCAAAGGAGAAAAGAAAGAAAAGAAAGGGGGAAATTCACAAGCCTGAGGAGAAATCCTCAGGACTTTTTAAGGCCTGGAACAGGTTTTTGATTGAGTTGTGGGTGTTGGCTGTCATCTGTTAGAAGGACTGAAAGACCAGCCTAAAAACTGAAAACATCTGTATGCTTGAGTTGATGGCTGGCTGAGTTAAACTGGAGCAAAGTCTGATATTTAACAGCAGAATGAATCAAAACAAACATAAGGAAAAGAGCTTTTTAAAAGCACCCAGAGGAGAAGTGAAACAATGAAAGAAAGGAAAAGCTGAGATACTAAAGAAGTAATTAAAGGCAGAAATTAATTGTTAGGCACCATTTGGAATTGAAAGGGAATTACCTAGAAATACAGAAAGCACCTAACAAACCCTCTGACCCCTTTACTTTTAATTAAGGATAGTGCAAAGGCTCTTCAACATGTAGTTGTTTAAATATCATCTGGGAAGATGCTTTCATGCAAGCAGAAGAGAAGACCTCCTTTTGTAGATAAAAGATCAATTTATCTGTGGCAATCAGATACAATATATCAGGTGGGAACTGAGCACTCCCTGGTTTTGGAGGGTCAGATTAAAACAGAGAAACATAAGGAATATTCCACACATTTTCCTCATTCAACAGCACAAAGACAGGATTTGATCCTCCCACATCACGCGTGGCACTGAGATGGCTTCAGTGAAAATGACAATTGCTCTGAATCATACAGCTGCAAGCAAAACATATTGCAACCTTTCAAAACCTTTCAAAACATCACCAAATAAACGCCTAATGTGCCAATGAAAGGGCCAGCTTTGCCTGTAGGTTTTAATAGAGGAAAACAGGACTCAAATGCTACTAGGGAGTCAGTAAACTTTTCTTAAGTTTGTATTTGCATTTTTAAGTCTGTATTTGCCTTTTGTACAGTCAGTTGCAGCAGACACCGAGGCTGGCAGGGCTTTACACTGGGGTAAGCAGGTAAATGCAGAAATGGAATGTTTCCACAAGGGTTACACATGTGATGCTTATATCACGCTGCCCTTGCCACAACTCAACAAAACACTAAAATATGAATGCAGATTTAAACACTTGCTTAAGAGCTTTCCTGGCGCTGGCTGATAACTGTTTGTTAGTCTCAAGCCAGGTATACTGCATATTTGGCTTAGGTAGTATGTGGAAGCATTCGTTTTCCACAATAAATTTAGCTTCCAGAGGGTCACAGGTGTCACAGAAATGGCTGTCTTAATTTCCCCATCGCAATGATTTTCCCAATTGAAATAGAACCTGTTCTTTGACAGACTGGTAGTTACTGGATTCCTAGACCCAGCTTGCACAGGCAGCATCCACACCAGGGGCAAATGCAGCTCCCAGCTTTCAGCAGGTGCCAGTAAGACATTCTGCTCTTTGAGCAGTGGCGGCACGTTGTTCCGAGCCAGCCATGTGTGACCAGCTTTTGTCATCCATCTGCTTTAAGGGATCAGTTTTGTTGCTGTCCCATCATAGAACTGACCTCAATAGTTTGTGTGTGTGATCCAGACAGAGACAACGCTCAGCTTTCCAGAGGATATATTTTACATGACATTCTCCTAAATTTATGCTGTTCTGAAATTCTTAGTAGATTTTTTCCTTTCCTCCAATGATAACAAAAATAAATTTCCAGAGCTGCAAAAGCACACCTTGAAATTAATGGTCTTGGTGGGTTTTATGTACACAAGTATAACCCATCTATTTATTTCAGACACTGCATTCATAATATCTAAGTATACTGAATGTGATATACTCTCTTAATAATTTTAATATGCAATTTAATATTTTTTAATATATGCTCTTTCTTGATTCATTGCACTAACTCCCTTAAGCACAGATAGCTACTGTACCTTGAATTGGACCTTTCGTTTCACTCTTTAAATTTAAACAGAGCTGCTTTCACATGTGAACATGAAACTTTCTTTCCTGACTCAGGATAGGATTTTTATTTAAAAAGCATTTTCCACTCAACTACTTTCCCAAACCAATAGCCTGCAGACATCGTAAACAACTACATTTTCTCCACACCACCACAGTTCTGACCATTTATCCTTTTCTTTGAATTGTACAAAAATACTTTGAGTCAAACAGCACTTTCAGAACTCTTTTACAGCGCTATGCCAAGTGTATTTACATGCTGCTTCATAGGATCCAGAGGGAAATTGCTTTGTTTCACTGCTCTAGGCAGCATTGCAAATGAAGCGTTTTTATTGATGCACTTAATGATTCAGAAAAGTTTCCTTCTGGGTCACTTTGTGATGTTTGTCATTAAGTTCTGAAAATCAAAATAGACAAGACAAAAGAAAAATAAAGGACTCTTTGTGTACTTGTGCATGTTCTTCTTGGACAACTCTGAAAAATTCAGCTAGGAAGAAGTATAATATTCCTATAGTAGTGACTTTATTCTATGCACACACATTTTTAAAAGTCCTGTATCAACCTGAATTTAGAATGGAGAAGAGCAGACTCAAGCTTACTTGAGGCCAAAACCTTCTCTAGTAATGAGATTTAAAGAGCTGAGCTGCAAGCTGAGAAATGTATAGAGCAGGTAAGATGAGAGGAAGGAGCCTGGCCTGCCAGACCAAGGAAAACACAGAGTGACTCCATGTGCCTGTGCCACCCTATGCACCCTTGTGTGAACTCAGTCTGTGGGCAGTTGTGGTGTATCTGATCCCAACTCCCTTGTTGGAGTTATATATATCCTATATTATTTCCTAGAAAGGAGAGGCAAAGTCTTTTAAGCTCTTTCCTTGTGAATCTTGTCACGCCAATACAAGGCCTCAGGCCTCTTTGGAGTACAGATGGGAGAGGACACAACAGGAGAAGGGAGCTGTGCTGTGCAGAAAAGCAATTTATAGCCCAAGAAAAGCTGGTGAGGAGCAAACCTGTAAGCGTGATGTTTGTTTTGGGGTGGAGGAGCAGCAGAGGATTCAAAGGCACCGGGCACAGCATGTAAAGGGACACTGAGGGCCTCTCACTAATACGGTATGGCGTGTATCCCGTAAGAAATGGCACCTATCATACAAAGACATTTGGGTCATTTACATAGCCTCATCAGCAGTGCGAAATGGCTCCTTGTGGAGTCAGACATTTGGAAACAGATATAGCCCGTAAAGAATGATTCTTTTCTCCCTAAGAGATTAATGTAGATGTGAACACATTAGCGCCGTTTAAGGGAGAGTATTCTCTTTGACAGATAACTGGGATTGGGAATATTAGATTACCAAATAATGGACCTTTTAAATTCTGTCATCATTACTTATCAGGTACATTAGTTTAAAACCTGCAATTTTGAACTTAGCATTATTGAGCTTTTGAAAGATTAAATTACTGAGCTTTTGTTTGTGAATGGCTCTGTGAAATTTCCTGAAAAGGATAGTCCTAGTCCTTCATTGTGTCCATGTGAATGCCAAATAACATACTTTATTGATATTTACAGACATACAAACGATAGGACTAATGCGCCTTAATGTCTGTCTCCTTGAGTGAAAAGGCAGAGCGTTCTTAGATAATAAGGTGCACTGTATCACTTTTGTAAAGCTGTTTGGAAGTTAGTCTGTATCCCCGCCTTTCCCTTCCTGAAACCCTTATTCTGACAAGTGGCTTCTCGGAGGCAGGGTGCAGTACAGGCTTCCTTCTAAGAGTGCTTTCTTTTACTCATTACGTATCAAAAAATATATAACTTCAAGTTATGGAGATAGCTTGCATGTATAGGCTGGCAAGAGAGCCACCCCTGTCCAACACATGAAAAAATTAACTATTTATAAGCACATTCACAATTGCATTGTATAGTGAGGATAAAGTCCCACATTAATTAGGTGATCAGTCTCATCAAGGGTTTAGGAACAGAATGCACTGCTGTGCTGTTAGGTCTCCCAGCTGCCCACTAAGCATTTTTGCCCAGTGCCTTCAGGATCAGGGCCGTTCCTCAAGATCTGTTCTCATGGCCATCGCAGGGCAGGTGTCCACTCTGCTGATAATGGTACCAGTGTGTTCTGGACATGGCAATCTGTGACCCTCTTCCTCTTCCTCATACCACATTGTGAGACTGAGTCTTCAAGGCAGGATTTTCAAAGCTGAATAGTGAAATTAATTTCACAAATTCCTTAGACATATAATGCAAATCAGTCATTTTCCTTACACCAACACCTTTGAAAACTCCCACTGAGTTTTTCAAAGTTGTTGAGTGCGTGCAATACTTTTTATTTTTTAAGAAGTCAACAGAGTAGTGAGCCAACGAATATAAAGACTGATAAGCTACAGCCATGAAATGCAAAAGGAACACGTTTATGAGAATATATATTTGTTTAATGAGGTAGGTTCAAATTATGCTCATAAAACAAAATCAGAGAAAAAAAAAAGATAGGCTGTAAATATCCTTGACTCTCCATTAGATCCCAAATGTAGGTACCGCCTATGCCCTAACAACTCAAAACACTTGGAAACAGTTTAAAATATATTTTGGTTTGGTTGTTCAGTTTTTATGCTGTTTTAAAATGACTGTGTTTTTTCTTCCCTCTGAGATAAAACCTGTTATATTTTGGAGCCAGACTTCAAATAGATGAATGTTCTGTATATGTTAAAAGAAAGAAAATTATTTCAAAAACAAAGTCTCTTCTTTTGAGTGATGCTTTTTTCCCTCTTCCCCCACAAATGAAGTTTACTTTCAATTCAGATGCATAAAACTGGACATCTATTCAACATACCAACTGAGCTAACCGTGTGGAGCATATTTTAACTACAATATTCATGAATTGCTTATCAGGCCAAGATTAAAAGCCTTCCAAACTCTCCTATGTTCTTAGGTGTCTTTGACACAGAGAGAAGCTTCATTGTTACACTTGGATACTTGTAAGACTTGCAAAGTGTCACACAATCATAAAAAAAAGCAACTGGGTTACTCATAAAAAATGAGTTTCATTCTCTCTTCAAAATGCTCTTGTTAGCATTCATTGAGAGAGGGAAAGATCAAAATAATATACTTGCATGTATTTTTAATTCAGAGAAATTATGTTGAATCTCATGCAAAATTGTTCCAAGTAGAATATGAGTCGCATAAGAAAAAACAGTTTTTTCTACAGATTTAAACTGCATTAGCTATTTATTGGGCTCCAAAATCATTGAGTGAATATAACTCTGCACTGGTACATTTTAAAAGATATTAAGCACGTGCAAACAAAGGAAAAAATAATCAAACCAAAATTAATATAATGATTTATTGCCCCCAAATTAGCAGAGCTATAGATAAAAAGAACACTAGATGATGAGGTTGGAGACATGAGTGCATTATCTTTCTATATGACATAAGGGTTATGGGTACCTTAACAGATTTGTGCAAAATGAAATAAATCAATATGGCTCATTCCAGCCAAGTCCAACATCTGCTTTTGTGTTTGGGGAGCAATGTGACTTGGAGACCCACAAATGCTTTTTCTTGCCTTTACAAGTTCCTTTCATTATGCTAAAAGCTCATTACCATTTTAATTTCTAGACCACGATTCTCCTTAATTACTAGTAAAAAAAAAAAACCTTCAGGTTTGAGCTGTGTGTGGTGCTTGCATGAGCATCAAGATGGGGTTTTTCCACAGTATATGAGGAAGCACTCAATGGCTCAGCTGATTTCTACACTGGACTACACAGGACCCCAAGAAGAGGTTGATAAAATTACTTCCACTCTAAGCAGTTGTTCAGGAGGATTTTTGCAGCTTTCCTCTAAGGACAAATTAGAAATGGATCCTAAGATCCATCACAAGACCATAAGATAATTAGCTGAAACCAGTTTTCTCCAGCATCTTCCTTAGAGGGACAAGGTCTCAGTCCCACTGGTGGTGAATGTCTTCAACTTTTACAACCAAGCAAAACTCTGTGAGATTAAACTTTTTCTGTTTGAGATGAATGTAAGATATGCAAACTTCTCAACATGATCTTATTCCAGTTTACAGAAACCTGTTTAAAGAGCACGTGCTAGTAAGCTCCTACTTCTACCATCCCAGAACAGTGTTTTTTTATGCATTTCAAGCAATATTCTGTTGTCATGTACAATGCCACAGACAGACAGGGCGTGTTTAGTTGCATGGTGGGCACCTCACACAAACATATTGATACTACAGTTCTGTGGAAGGCAGTAGCAATGCTATTTACTTCTATCAATAGCCTCTCACATAATGACCCACAAATGTGCTTTGGTTTAGGACACAGAATAGAAAGATTATATACTAATAGCAACAGCCAGGAAGGAAACATGACAGGCAGGGACAACGAAGAGTAAACAAGAGAGACAGAATTTGAAAATGGCAAGGATGCAAGCAAATATTTGTGCAGGCTAGCTAATGTCAACCTACCTCTGCAGTGCCGGGGGCATGAGGTCCTGTAAGAAGGACCCTAAGCCCCATCCTGTCTGTCTCTCAAGGGGAACAGGCTTAGCCAGCTAAAAAATAGCCTAGCACTTTAGGGAAGAGGAGATATTCCTCAGAAATATGGTTTAGAGTGGAGTACTCAAAGAGGCACTTAAGGCACTTCAGATTATTAAATACAAAAACCCAAAAGCACACCTATTAGGGGGCTGTGCTGGACAGAAATCTCTGCAGTGAGTTTTGAGGGACCAGAAACGTTGACACACTTTCCCTGAAATTTTTGCTAGATGTAGAATTAAAATCCAGCTCAACAGAAATACCCCACTTGAAACAATAAAGTTCATTTCTGTTTTCAGGCTTCAAATGCCTGTGTTGAAAGCTCAGGTAAATGCAAAGGAAAAAAATGGAGCAAACGTTATTGGAAGACAAGATGCAAATTACAGTCTAATCTCTCTGCAGGGATCAGCACACTCACTTTATCTGGTTTCCATCTGTCATCTGAGCTTCAAGTTTACAGGCAATGCACTGTCTGTCCTGAAATCTACAGCACCGATGAGGCGGTCAGTTTTCTGTAGTGGAGAGTCTCTGCCACAGAGACAACCAGTCTCTTTATTTGGGGAAAAAGGTTAGGGAGTTTGTCCACAAACATAGTGGAAATCTGAAAGCTTTTCTGTCTGTCTTTGCTTTTCAAAAACTATCACTTGTGCAAAGTTTTCTCCTAGGATTGACCAGGAATACAATTTCTAAGCTCAGAAAAAAATGCTTTCCACTAAAAAGAGTTTGTTTCAGATGATGGTGAAGAGAGTGCTGTGAATGGAGCTAAATTAAATTTAAAAGATCATTAGATTGACTTTTTTCCCAACAAGTTTTCCTGTAATTTTTTTTCCTGATAGCTTGTAAAACTCACTTTTAAAGACTTGATTATATTCTTAAATAAAAAATATTAAAGGCATAGCAGTTAGGATGCTGTGCTGGACAGAATTCTCTGTGGTGAATTTTAAGGCAGCAGAAATGTTGATATTCCTGAGTATTGAGCACTGTTCATATAGTGAATGTCAAAGGCTTTTCCTCATTTTACATGGGATTTAGTTTCATCACAAAAAATTGTTCTATGCTTGAAATAAAGCACCAGGAGTAGCAAATCTGGAACCAGTCACTACACAACATGAGACCCAAAGACATAAACCCGTGCTGCCTGCACTGTGGATATCAGGCATTTCTACCTAACTTCATCACTGGGTCATCCCATAAACAGAGGAAAGGCAGAAGGATTTAAAATCAACCCCATTTAATGCCCAAAATCAACCCTGCTTGGAATCCGTGTTGGCTTTAGGATTGTCAGGTAGAAATGGCCACAACCAACTTGGGCATTAGCTCAAACATTAAAAGGCTGAATTTATACATCTATAAAATGTGCGAACCCTTTTATTTATGCATATATACTTTAGTAAAAAGAATAAATCACTTCTGAAACACAGACCCTCCATGAGCAGGCCCCTGATGACAAATATGAAAACCACCTCTACATAAATCTTCTGCTGTTCTTTGTCCACTTATTAAACTGCTTTTAAGAAAAAAGTAGAAAACCGAAGTGCCAAAAGCTTGAATAAAACAGATGAAATCTCATAAGCTCTATATGCATCAGGTGTTAAATCTAGATGCAATGTGCATTCTGTTACCACCTGTGCTCATCTTATTCTGGCCAAAACAATATCCTCTGCAGGTGGGCAGAAGTAGGAATGTAAGAGAGCTTTAGAGTAAGGGGAGAAAGTGGCAGCTTTGGCTGAGGCTTTCACATCAAGTGTGCAGTCAGAGAACATTTAGCTGCATGCCAGAGGATGGCCAGGTCTGCAGAAACTTCTGGGAACCACATGCAGAGAAATACCTCTTGTGAGCTAGATTTCTCTGGGTACTGCTACTCCATCTGGAAATGATGGCACATTCCCGTTACAATATTTCCTGGGATTAATAAAAGGATCAATTAGACAGTCTTTCATATTTATCATATTCATCACGTTTATGAGCTGATTCTGACATTTCTTTTTCTTTGCACTTTGATGATGAGATGCTATTTACAGTAATTCAACCCTTAGCTGCTCCCAGTGGCTAAAGCTCAAACCCAAATGAGAGGGGTTTGGATAGAGAAGTAATAAACTTCACTAGTGAACCTAGTTTCTCAATTTCTCTGGAATACAAGGTACACCAGGAAAGTCCTTCTGGCTCCACAAATACATGGTATTCCTTCCTCATCAGTCCAATGTTCATTAAAACTGTAAGTTTTCTTACACCTGCTGCATTATTACCCATATAGGGAACGTGCCATTCATATGCCTCTCGTGCAGCTCAGGTAGGTTCTCAGCAACACTTCTCCACAGTGACCTGCACCAGCTCTCCACAGCTATTTAGAAGGTACAGCATCTAAGTCAGGGGGAGAGATATACTTTGAGCATTTGCAAGACTTTGTTATTCAAAACACAGTTTGAAAAATGGCTGTAGGAATTTAATTAGAAACTTCCATTAGGAGATTAGATGACTAGAACAAAGAAAACCAGTGAAAAGGCTTCTTATTAAAACCAGTAGCACTGCGGAATATTGATAATATAACAAAGGAATGAGTGGATATGCATAGCAAATTATTAAAGGTTACAGATAAATGTCCAAAAGTTGCATAGTTTCTGGTTATCCCAGTATATACAGAAGCCACAGAGAAGATGACAGAGACCCTGCCTCTGCAGAATACAGTGGCTGAGGACAGCCAGAGGTATTAAAGATTAGTAAATGTAAACTCCTCTGATAAATAATCATGCTTGGCAAAAGGAGAGCTTATGCCTGGAAAAGGACTGGAGCAAGAAGAATTTCAGGGTTCTTGACACTGCAGAATCCCTAGATACCCTCACTTGGGCAATGCCAGCCTAGGTGAGCCTAAATCCTAGGAATTTCTGCCCAGAAAACTGTCTTGATGGAGTCAGAAACTTTCACAGGGAAGCAAAAAAATCACTAAATGTTTTAAGGTCAAACTTGGACACAATTTGAATAAGTTCACCTTCCTGGAACCCAGATTCTGCCACTCACGATCAGATTTTAGCATTTACTTACTAAAAAACAGTCTTACTGTTTCCATCCAAGAGTGGTCCATATTCACAGCAGCCACCAAATCTTCATTTCTTGTGGTTCTACCCTCTATAAAAATCTGTTTCATTCCTAGTTTTATTGTTTATACAACTAGAAGCCCACTCCTATTTAAAACATTCTTTCTGATACACCCTGAGCCACTTTTGAATATACTTCAATACTTCAAGGTTTGGTCGAGAGCAGGCAATGGGTTTGTATTATGTATCAATAACCAAGGCACAAAGCATCTTCCTTTTCAAAACATAACAGCTCGATTTTCCCAACCATCAAGTGTAAGACTTTTGGTTGTGTCTACATAACATTGTGATATTGAGCTAGCCCAGGGCTACTTAGACAGCAAAGAACCTTGTCGGTGTAGGTATGTTGCTGTCAGTATCTGAGTTAGGTCACGCAGAGTTTGATCAGATAACTTTGCATGACATTTCAGAAAATATAGAATGATGAATTGTAATTTTTAAAAATGCCTTGCTTACAGGGATATACAGAAACCATTTCTATGAATACAGATGATTTTGCACCCTATTATTGCTTGAGAAAGACCTCTTGAGTAACCAAGACAACACCAGTAAATGAGTAGGCATGCACTGCCTACCTCAGTCCTTAGCCTTCTCACAACTGGAGATCCTCCCATCTTTTTCACATTTCTAGTAGAGTCTGGTGAGTCAGTGTGAAGTGCCTTGTGTCTCCTTGCACCACTATAACAGGCTGGGGCAGCTGAATAGTCTCACTTTTCAATTCCAGGTCCTTCTTAATGAGACTAAAGTGACTACAAACAAAGAGCCAGCTTTGGTGGAGATTAATAGATCTCCTGTTACCAGGTTAACACCTACCATCCTGCCCAGGTGGAAGCCAAAGCAGTACAGCTGGGAACTGGCAATGACAGCAATCTGACAACTTTTGTCTCTGGAAAAGGAAGTAAACCAATAAACTAGCACACAGAAACTTACAGAGAAAAGTTTCCTCTTTTTTAATACAAGACAGCATTTTAATGGTTACCAGTTACTAAAAGGTTAATAAATTTGAATATTTCCAAGAAAAAAGTAAGGGTATTATAAGATGAATAGATAGCTAGATGGGTGACTGTAAAATACTAGAAAATTGCTGATTGCTTTGCTAAAGGGCAAAGGCAAATTACAATCATTGTCTTTTGTTCTTGTGAACCCAAGGCATTATTTTTTTTTTAAGTCAAGTTATTTTAAAATGAACCATACAAGAAACTATGATGTCCCAGGAAAAAGTGAATATAACCCAGGACATTTAAATGGGTCATGAAGCCATCCAGAAGCAATATTGAAATGCCCTAATCTATCTGCCCATTTCACAGGCTTCACACATTTTGGAAAAGGCTAGAAGATGTGTCTGTTTAACAATACTACAGTACCTTAAAGCCAGTGTTATGGTAACACAAGCTTCCTCCCTTTTGTCACAGAAAGAAAATTGTACGGCTACTGCAAGATAAAATGTCCTTCAATTCAGTTGTACAAAAATTTCAAGATTCCATTCTTCTACACTCCCTGTTGATGAAACTAGATGGGGTTACATGCTTAGGAAAGCAAAGAACAAGAAGTCTGTATGTGGTGGCAGAACAGCTCCAAAACAGACCTTGTTTTGTACTTAAAAGTTTCCATAATTTCTACTATCCTGCTAAAACAAAGCCCCTCAAATCCAACCATAAAAACTCCTTCACCTTCTCAAAAGCCTGTGATGGTTTCTGAAAATTTTTTCTGATAAAACAGTGACCATTCTTTTCAGAAATTCAGAAAAGTAACAAAGTTTTCCTCTGAAGAAAAATTAAATCATCTCCAGTCTGTGAGGCTGTTACACAGAAAGAGTACAGTTGCCTTAGCTGCATTCCCATAGTAGCTTCTCGTCCTAGTGGCAAACTGGACTAGGATGTCTTTTTATTTTATCACATCCTTGTTTTGTCATGAAGAAGTACAGTGATTTCATGCAAGAGTAAAATAATTCCTGAGACCTCAACCCCATTGTAGCCATGGTTGGGAGCTCCTCGATGTGAAGCTCAGGAAGGGAAATCTTGCTTTGTCCTGAGGTCTCCTTAAACCCCTGCTCCGTCAGGAGCCTGGTGACACCACAGAGAGCCAGCAGGAGCCCAGAAAGGCTCTCCTGGCACCAATCTCAGTGATGACAGTCAGGCTGAGAAGGAGCCTGGCAGCCTGGTCCAGAAGCAAGGGGTCACCCTGGGACAACCAGAATCTTTAGAAGCCAGGAGCTTTGGGGGCCTCTTGGGCCCCTTTCTTCTTTAGGGAAGAGCTTCTTGAAATTCCACTCAAAATAACTCTAGTATTCCCCCAATCACACAATATCTGCTTTAAACTTATGTTTATATGGTAATATTTAAATTATGAAGCACTAGCCTTTCACCTTTAGGTTCCTGACTGGATTCAAACCCTCCTCCTATGGGAAATGAGTTTGGTGGCCTAAGCTGAGTCTCAACTAGACAAAAGTCCTTATCTCCAAACTCCAAACATAATTCAGCACAACATGGCATGATTGGAAGTCCCTGCTCAGGAAAAGACAAGGAATGAGTTTGTGTCAAAAGTAAATTACCTAAGTAATCAAATCAATACTGAATTCAAAGTGGAAATATCAAAATTATCAGGTGGTGTGGCGGAGGCTACAAAATTGCTGTTTAGCACAATGTTTTCCAGCTATATTCAAAATGAGAAATGTCATTTAGAGCAGATAAACTACAAAAAATGAGGTCAAAGCTGCAAAGAAGCATAAGCTGAGAACCTTAATAAATGAAAAAATTTCCTTGAATAGCACCTTATCTCCCTTGGAAGAATGCATACAGTCTGGAACTGTGTATCTTCCCTCCTCCCAAGTACGAGGCAAAGAACGACCACAATCTGCATCTCAGATATGGCTGAAGATGTCTAAGCATGTGGTAGAAATATCATTTAGAGGTGAGTCCGTATGCAAATATGACAAGTTTAAAATTGGACATTGTATGTTGTGGCAAAATACCTACAGATGAACTAACATATCTTTAAGTTAAAAGACATTCAGGAAAATACAGAAAAGTACAGCTCCTCTCGGGCTTGGGGGGATAAAAAGATGTAACAGGCTGTGAACCAATTCACTTGATGATGAAAAAAAAAAAGTGCCTCTTACTGAAAAAAAAAAAATTGTTATGTTGTGATCCTTAAACCATCTCCTGGTCAAGTTAATGTGACATTAGATATTCATGTTTTCCCTGCCTGCTTTCTTTATAGTCTCTACCCTTTACTCACAACAAAATGGATGACAGTTTCATTACAGAATGGCATCACTTGTCAAACTTTGAATTACCGATCATAAAAATATCAGTTATTCTTTGAAGGATTGTTTGGGCACTCTTTCCTTTTTTTCCTTTTTTTTTTTTTTTAATCAGCACTACTGTTTAGTGCAACGTACACAAGGGGTTGAGGGGGGAAGTGATGGTGGAAAGAAATCAAACCTGGCTGAAGAGCTATGAGTTTGCAATACCCTACCCATACAAACAAGCTTCTATCGCAGTTATAGACAGCAGAAATAAAAGGGAGCTTTTTGGCTCACAGCTATAAAAAAAAAATTATCATAGTGATGAAGTTCCTCAGCCATCAACAGAGCTGTGATAACGCTGTTTGATGATGATTTTCCCATGAATGTTAAACAGCCGCCACTGCGGAGGAAAAGGAGCTTATCTGCACCTAATACTGATCTCTAATTCCTGCCCTTCTTGAACCATCCATTTTCTAACAGCATTAACTGGCAAATTTACATCCCATCTTAATGCTGCTAAAGAGGACAGGAGATGAAGAGTAAATGACAGCAGTGTAATGAGGATGGCTTTTTTCTCCTTTCTCTTTAATGGCTGAAGATTTACACAATTGTCTGTAAGCTTATATAGAGAGCTTACCTGAACCTTTTGCCAGCATGGATTCAACTTACAGGAGCTTTTGTTAACTAAATACACATAAATATTTTTAAGGAGGTTTAATATTGTGACTTCAAAGAAAGCTAAAAGACGGGATGAGAAAAAAATATTTTTAGCATTTTGATTATGGATAAAAATTGCTAATATTTCTTTCTGAAGCAGAGGCAGTTGTATTTCCAAAATACAAAAATCAGATTTTAATAACAATTCTTTTTCTGCTAAAAATACTTTTTCTTGTCATGTAGAAGAATCTTTTTTTTCAGGTTACAGAATTTTAGTGAAGAATTATCTCCAAAACTCAGAAATCAATGGTTATCCAAATACATTATGTAGAGCTGTGTTTCACATGTCACCCACAATATGGACTGCTTTCTGATCATGGAGCTTCCATCAGAATAGAAGGCACTACACTGCATGGCAGAAAGGAGAGTAAGAATGGAATGTTCTAATATAGGAAACCACAGCAACAATACTTGGCCAGATTCAGTCAAAGTATTTCTATACATCCAGATGATAATTGCAATGGAAATTAGAACCGGTTCAAGATGTGCTGTTGATATTCAAAAGGCTCTTGGTCTGGCTCAGGCTTTAGCCCAGACACAAAAGACTAAATTAAATTAGCAAGAATTTTTTTTTAAGATTTTTTTTTTTTTCTCCAGGGTGTGTAAGAAAAGCTGTAGCTGAAAGGGAAAACACAAAATATTGTTTAGAAATGCACGGGTGGAAGCTTCAACTCCCACTCCATGAGTATAACCCAGGGCAGCACGTCTGGAAGAAATGCAAGACAGAGGACTTGCTGCTTTTCATAGACTTTTGTTATAATCTATTATGTTAATTCTTCAGAAATGTCAGTGTTTGTTTAATACACTATTT
>BJBW01009080.1:0-35552 GCA_004320125.1 Scolopax mira
ATAGTGGCCATCACTGAAACCTGGTGGGATGAATCCCATGATGGGAGTGTGGCTATTGAGGGCTACAGGTTGTTCAGAAGAGACAGGAGAGGAAGGAGGCATGGAGGTGTTGCCCTTTATGTCAAGGAATGGATAGAGAGTGAGGAGATGTCCCTAAAGCCCTCCCTGGTGTCAGATGAGAGAGTTGAGAGCCTGTGGGTGAGGATTAAGGGACAGGCCAATACGAGGGACACTGTTATGGGTGTTTATTATAGACCAGCTGATCAGGATAGAGAAGAGGCTGAGGCCTTTTACAATCAGCTCCAAGTAGCCTCACAACTGCAGGCCTTGATTCTTGTGGGGGACTTCAATCAGCCAGATACCTGCTGGAAAGACCACACAGCCAGGAATATGCAGTCTAAGAGATTTCTCCAACACCTGCTTCAGGGGTGATACCTTTCTACTCTCTCATCCTCTTGCCCCTCTATTTGCCATCTCATCCTCTTGCTCCTCTGCTTTCCAGCTGCTGTTAGCTGACAAGGGGGCACCTGTGGGAAGCCTTTCTGGGGACCTCCCTCTCCTAAAGAGCCACACTCAGGGACAGAGGGTGGGGGCAGGAAAGGTTCTCCCAGGTGTGCCCACCCACCTCATACTGGTTGAAGAGACACATGGGGAGCCACTTGCCCATTTTATATTTGGGGACAGGCTTGGTGCAGTAATTCTGAAGCCTGTTTCAGGCTTCGTGTCTGAAGATTGCAACAAACTGGTTCCCAAGGAAGCTGGGAGCCCATTCAACTGTCTGAGATAATTTTAGCCACTTCCATTTCGTGCACAACATTTCACATGTAAATGAGTCTACATGAAAGAAGGTGTGGGCATTATGAACGAGGCCACGTCTTGCAAACTTGGAGCTCTTTGGACATTGGTGTGTGTAGTAATTAATGGTATGGCCAGATGGAGAGGTTGAGATGTCCTATTGCAGTGCCCTCAGATGGACACTGGGGAGTGCTTCTTGTACCGCACAATGACAAAGTTTACTGAAACATGATGGTTAGTTTACAATAGCTTCAAATCTCCTGTGTCATTCCTTCTTCTGTCTTTCCTTTTGTTCCCTGTATAACTGTGTACTTTACCATACTCCCAACAGGAAAGTTCAGGCTTCCTTTGGTTAAAGTTCTGTAAAAAACAGCACTGTGTTTTACCTACTGTTTGTAACCACATTTTCCTTAAAGGTATCTGTAGAAGGGCTTTTACATTCACCTCAGTGCTATTCCTCATTACTTACCTTTCAGCATTATAGTAGACAGACATATGCAGTTATACTTACACATCATTGTAATTGTTGCTGATGGTGCCCTATTTAGTTAACATCACTTCTTTCTGAGTAGTAGTAGATATGCTGAGTCTGTCTGGTTTTACTTTCACTAAATTAAAAAAAAAAAGACACATTAACATGCTTTCAAAGAGTTTTAGGGAAAGGGAAACCACTACATCCCAGTGCATGAATTAAAAAAAAAAATGCAAATAGGCCCATAAATGAAAATCAAGAGTTGTTTTTATTTAATAGTTGCATCTCTGTCAATGCAAGATTTATGGGTTTCCAGTCCTCCCAAGGCTTATGAATGTGCTTAATTGGACTCGTTGGCTTTAAAAACAGGGTTTCTTCCACACTGCGGAGCAGGGGTGCAGAGGCTGGCTATGTTTCAGCACATCCTGTGAGCTTCACTGGTGCTCACCTTGCTGGCTTTGGTTTCCCCTGCCTGGGGGCACGGCGACCCTCCCTCAGCGTGTCTGTTCAGAGATACCCGTTTTGCTCGATGTGAAGCTGAGCCTTGGAAAGAGGGAGTTTACATCTGATTTGCCTGCTTGGAGTCAACCAGGTGATGGAGATGTATTCTGCAAAATATGATGGGTCAAACAGCAGAAGATTTAGGCCAGTACACATGGCCTTACACGTACTTGGCTTGTCCATGCTGCAGGTGGGCCGTTGGGCCAGCACATGCAGCAGGGTGGTGGCCCAGGTAAGGCAAGGTCCAGTCTGTGTTTCTCCAACGTCCGTGCCTGAGTGTGGGTCTGGATCCCCCCCCATAATGCTGGGAGCAACCAGGCCCTGTGAGCTCCACGGTCCGTGGGGCTCTTCTCCCTGAGTTAGGGCAAACTGACAGGGAAACACTTGGTTCTGCAACAGCAGTGAGGAGGTAGAAGTATCTCAGACATTTCATCGCCTCCTACTGATTATCCAAACTTATTAAGGCAAGTTGCTAAAAAGGACAGAAGATAAACACTATAAGCACTATAAGTAAAAGCATTTTACTATATGTAAAATTGCAGTAAAATCTTGCTCTTTTCCTCCCTTTGAAAATGTAGATGGGCCATGAATTGTAATCAAATATTACAGTAAAAGTTAAAAATAATTTCACTTAGCTCCCTTCATCTCTTGTCCATGTTTTTGGTTCAACTTTACTTTTATTCTCTTACTAATTTCTATCTCCTCGGCTATTATATTAAAAAGCTGCACAAACAAAAGTATGAAGTTGTTTATACCATAAAGCAAGTAAAAGAAAAAAAAATTAATTATTTTTAGAATTTTTTTTAATTTGAGGTCATTTTAAGTATCACATAATAATAACATATTGGAAAGTCAGAGACATGATTTTTTTTAAAAAAAGTTGATTTTATCTTTTCAGGGCTGCTCATATAAAGACTGTGTTTGTTATAATAGGAGCATAGTTCAAACAAAACCCTGTGCAGATTCCTGTTGTTGAGGGCAAAAATGACTCCCATAGCATTCAGGATGCAGGCCCGTAGCAGAGCACACATGCTGCCTGGCAGCGTGGTAACACGGCAGCGAGCTTGAGAGGGACACGTATAAAAGCAAATAGGTAGGAATATGTCCTCGTTGCCATGTGGTTTGGACACTGTTTCCTTCACCTGTCATCTGAGTCGAGTTCTTTCCCTTTCTTCTGGAAACCTGCAGCCCTGACCCAGAGCCAGGTTCAGCCCCCAGATAGACATGCGGGTCCCAGTAGCATATGGACAAAAATGTTATTGAATCTTATTTATTTATTTATTTTTGTAAATAAGGTTTCTGGCATTTGTGGCTGAGACAGTGAAGTGTGCATTAGCTGCTCCAGGTAGCCTGAACCCTGCCTAAGCAGGCTGTCAGCTTGCTTAGCAGCAGGAACCCAGCAGAGGTGGGTGCTGCTCCCTCCTACCTCCTGGCAGCTGCTGGGGAGGATGGTGCCACTGCCTGGTCCTCTGTCCCCAGGGCCAGAGAGAGGTGGAGGAGCTGCTCCTCCTAGTGATGAGATTTTCAACTCCTGCAGGTCGGTGGGAAGAAGGTTTGGGGGCAATCAATCAGGGATGGTCCTGGGGTCTGACCCAGCTGATGGCCTCTTTGCTGCAGTCCCACTCTGCCTGCCAGCCCACAGAATTGCTCCCAAACAGAGATGTTTAATTGTTGTAAAATCTGTGGCAGCGTAGTGATTAAGGGGTGAGATGAGCTCTCCACATCAGTTTCCCTTGTAGTTTGTGCCAAGCTATTAATATAAAATTTCAGGTTCCGGTTATAAAAGCACTCTGGTGTAGATGGCATGCTTCCCTTGATATCCTTAAACTAACTGCAACAAAACAGACAGACATGCATATAAGTTTTAGCTTTTCAACTACTAATGTTATGGTAATATTTTCAGTGACTTTGGTTTTATCGTGGTGCCATTACTGCCAGTGAAGTACTGTAGTTTAAAGGCTGCTGGCATATCCTTCATCATTTTGAAAATAAAATATGCTTGTCTCCCTCTGTCTGAGTGGCTAAATCACACTACAGTGGCCCTACTTGATAATTTTCTCATGAAAGACTCAAATCCTAGGGTTAATTAAAGCATGGAATAAGTATCTAGGGAGGCATATAGAAATGCTAACAGGATTCCTACCACATATCTGCAGAGGCAAACATCACCATTATAGTTTATGCTAAGCTGAGGACAGAAAATCCTTAGGCAGATTTTTATATTTCGTGACAGGTACAGCCCCCCCCCCCCAAAAAAAAAAAAAACAACCCAAAAACCCAAACGATAACAAAACCACACAAGATTTGATAACGATGATACATAAATATATCCCTAGTGATCACAGGGATTAAACATTCTGGGAGATTGTATAAAGCTTTGTATTTACAGGAATCTTAATACCCGATTCTGCCAGAGGAACCTGGATGTAGGGTCAGAAAGCGAGGCAGACTGCTGTGTCCAACTGAAACTGCTGGGGAAACTGTTGCAACCAAAATTAACTACAGATAATGTAATCTGTCCAGTGCTACAGGCCCCAGAATATTATGGAGAAGAACTGCATGCTCCATAATGATAGGTGATTAAAAATGTCGTTTGGCTTCTTGCCTAAAAACCGTGGTTTCGAGAACATCCACTGTGCCACTCACCATCCACTCCTGGCAACGCCGTGGGCACCAACTCAGAGGGAAGGGTACCACCTTCTTATTTCCACCCTCCTCCTCAGCTGGCCTCCATTTTGCCCCCGAGGTTTGTGTTTGTGTACTGGCTTGACCCTCTTGAGTTAATGCTGGCTAGTTGAGGTAAGGGGAAATAAACAGATGAAGTAACCTAGAGCTTTTTGGCAGAAGCCCTCATCCCTCTTCTGTCGGGAGCTGCTTCAACCACACTGGCATAAGGGGCTCTCTAGCCCCTAGATCACCTGGATTTAGGTCTGCACTCCTGTAACTGATTTTGTTCCATTTTAAAGAGGTAAGGGTTTGTCTACTCAAAAGCAGAGCCAGAACCTTAGGAGATGTACTGATACCATCTGCTTTAAGCATCCAACTTGGATGCAATTCAGAGGACAGCATTAGGAGCAGCAACTCCCCGTAACTTCATTGTAGAGAGGCAGGTGTCTTTATGCAGGCAATTCAGGTCATTCGTGTTAGATGCTTTAAATAGAAGACATGCAAATTCAGATCGTCTGCTCTCCTCACCTAGTCCACTGCTTACATCTATTTATGTCTCAAACGTGATTTATCATCCAGCCGCTGGAAGAAACCTCACACTCTTTTCAAATTGCCTGCCAGTGTGAAAAAAAAAAAACCAAAACAAAACCCAAACAACCCAAAAAGCCGAAGCAAAGCACGTAGATGAGGTGGTGACTGCGTGCCCGTCAGGACACGTGTGCCCCCCAGCAGAGGCACAGGGAGGTGGCAGAGCAGGAGTGCCGGGTACCGGCAGCAGCCGGGCTGCTTTCGGGTCGGCGCCGAGAGGCCGGTGGTTGGGCTGATTCAGCCCAGATGGGTTTTTGAGGCCGTTTGAGCTATTGCCCTTGTAAAAACATGTTAAAATATAAATGAAGAAATGTGTTTTGCGTAAAACCTTCCCTGCAGGAGCACAGAAGTGACCGTAGTGGTAGGGAATCTAATTGCTCATTTATTTGTGGATGGTTTTTTTTTTTAAATGTGTCCTTTTGAGAACCATTAGAAAATGGTCTTTTTATCAAATTGCTCCCTGGTCCCTTGTGCTTGCGTGATTGTTCCCATGCTCTGGAAGTGCCTGAGCTGACACTCGTGGTCCAGTCTTCAAACATTAGTCCTCCCCGGCGCTGTAGTGCTGCTTCATACGGCCATGGCTGGCCATGGGCTCAGTGCCATAGTCACCATCCCCTGGAAGGACAGCAGGACGGGGCAAGGACTGGGTCAAGCACCCGAGAGAGAGGGAAAATGCAAAACCAGACCTGACAAAAGTCTTGACAATGGATGGCAAATACTTGACAATGCCATGTGGTGGCCAGTGTGTTGTCCTTAGCTAAAGGAGAAGCAAATAAGCAATTCAGGATAGTGAGCAAAAAAATACGAGTGACTTACCAGTATTTAACAAAGGATTGCACAGATTGGTGCCAAGTGGGGAAGACGATGCTTGTGTCAGCATGGGGAATACAGGTCAAACCTCCCACTTCCTGGGGAGGTTTGTTCACCACCTGGGTTGTTCACCACCATTCCCCCACCGCGCATTCACCTCCGGGAAGGGGTAGGGGTAGGAATGATGAGAAAGAGGCTGGAAATGGCACATGTCCATCTCACTTGGTTGCTTTCTTCCTCTCTTTTTGTTCCCCTATATCTGGTTTCCCCAGTGTCTCAGCAAACTTGTAGGAGGCTTCCCAGGGCAACCACAGAGCTGTGGGCAGGCAGGGTCCCTGTCCTCCCTCTCTGCCACAGCACAGTTCCTCGCTTGGCACACAGGCTTGGTGGGAGGGTGTACCTGGGTGGCACCTCCTGGCCACCCCGGGGGCTCATTGGGCTCATTGCTGGTATGTGAAAAACGAGCCCAGTCTTCAGACTGAAGAGGTTTTGTTTCATTCTGACTTGTTTCAGTTAAAGTGTTTTATTTTGCGTTCAGAGTTTAATCGCAACCAGAGACACACACCAAGGGAGAAATCCTGTTCGAATAATCAAAATTTTTTTTTTGGATGCTGTGGGTTCTTGCACCTCTAGGGCTTGCGTGGCCTTTTGGTTGTGCCAGCTGGGGGACACATGGATCCTCAGGGAGGAGGGAAGGGAGAGAAGGAGGGGCTGTAAAGACTTCAGTGGTTATGGAGATGAAGGCTGCAGTTTCCTAACCCAAGCTCTCTGCCTGCCAGCCTCAGGGCAAGGTCCTTCCCGTGTCTGCTCACTCCTGTCTCCACGCCACCTCCCCAGCACTGCCAGAACAAAATATTTGCGGTGCCGTGACATGGCTGAGCCACAGAGATGCTTCTGCACCCCTCCACCCCTGAAGCATTATTAATTTGAGAAGGACACCCCGGGTCAGCTTGAGTCCAGACCAGCTCGTTAGTGCCCGGGGCAGCCGCAGCCATGCCAGGCTCTGGCTGTCCCGGGTGTCCCCTGGTGTCCCTGCTCCAGCCTGCAGGGCTCTCCAAAGCCATGCTGGACATGTGCTGCTGGGGCTTGCAAGACCCAGATCTCTGAGGAGAACCTGGCAGTGACATCCAGGTGGCTGTCTGAGGACTTGCCTGGGTCCAGCACGGCAGACCTGGAGCCAGAGCTGGCACAGCATCTTGCCGGGACCCTCGGGAGTCAGCTGGGTGTCCCTGCACCATGCCCACCAGCCCTGCCAGGACACAGAGGCTGGCTCAGCTGGGATGCAGCTTAATTAATAGTCCTGGCTCCTTATGAAAGCAATTAAGTGGGGAAAAAAGAGTGAGCGCTGGCCTCTATATAGAGAAAAGCCTAAAACTGATCATCTGTGTCTCAGAAATCAGCGAACAGACCCAAGCACAGGCGTTTGCTTTTAATATCTTGCAGTCTCCTGGGGTCTGCTGCCTGACTTTGGGCCATTTGGGCAGCACCGGGGAGGCCTTTTCTACTCGTTGACCTGAGCAGCTGCCGGGTGCCAGGGCAGGGTTGCTGTGTGGGCAGCACGGAGGAAGTCACACTGTCCACCAGGCAAGTGGGGACGGCAAGTAGAGACGTGATTCCCTGTGCTGGTTCCTGCTCAGCTTGGGAAGTGCCAGAGCAGCGTGGAGCATCCCTGCTACGCTGTCTCCTGTGCTCACACCACGTGTTAAAGGGAGAGTCACATCTGGACAGCTGCTGCAGGATGAGTTCTTGCAGGAGCCAGGCTTTGCCTTTTATTTTGTGGGGCTTGAGTATTGTGTGAGAGGATCAGTTATTCCATGGCAGTAGGAAGAGAGCCCTTCAAAAGGCTGAGTAGCATTTCTGGTGAGAAAACATTTTTATGGAAAAGTGGCCATTCAACTTACAAGTCCAAATGGGCTTCGTGCCATCTGTGTAAGGCAGCCCCTGGCCAACAGGTGTTTAAAGAATGGGAGAATAACCTTCCTGTGAGTACATTTGACATTGGCTTGATCTCTTGTTGCATTTTCCAGGTAGTGTATTAACTGACTCTGTTCCAGAACAATAAGTACACGACAATGCTTGAAGCCATGCCTGACCCTTTCCGTACAGAAGTGCCACCTGGAAGCTGGTTCCCACCTTAGGAGCACGTTCCAGGTGCCTGCCTGTGTCACAGCAGAGTTTGGGGCTGTTCCCTGTTATTGACAAGCACAATTTTTAAAACTGGCATGCTTTTCCTGCATGGAGAAGGTCTTTCAGGTCCCCTGAATTTGACTACAAACCTGTAGGAGTGAGGGAGAAATGAGTAGCAGAGATAAAGACTCCGAAAGCGTGAAATAGTGAGTGGCACAGGAGGCTGCTTTTAGCCTTGGGACACCAGAACGGACATGAATTATTGAAATTACAGCTCTGTTAATCTTTGTGTTGTCAGCCCTTCTATAAACAGTGAGCAGGTGCTGTAGGTCCACAAATCCTGTTGAGTGGGAAAGCCCTCTGGTCAGGGAGCCAGGAAGCTTCTGCTGGGGCTGAAGCTGCCTGACCTGGATCATTTGTTGATTAAGACAGAGGGATATTGCTCTTCAAAAGCCTGTGTTTGTTTCTTTTAAAACAGGTGGTGTCCTTCAATAGTCCATTAATAGTCCATTAGGCTCCCTCAAGACTTTTTCTTTTTTTCTTGTTTACCTACACGCAATTAGAGTGAGGTCACTAAAAGTGTACAAGGCAGACAGTGATGTTAATAGACATGCACGGAAGGTTTGCTTTTTCAGCTTTTGGGGTTGTCTTTTTTTTTGTAATTTTTTATGTGTAAAGTACTTATCACAGAGTTTGCCAACAACTATCTAACAACTGAAACTCAATCACATTATACAACGTCAGGATGCACTTTATGGCCTGTCTGTTCTCCTGATAGTTTTGGGGGAAGAAAATTCACTGTGTAGTAACAACTAAGAGGATATGCATTGAGTAATTGTAGAAATTGTTCTGAGAAGAATTTTCTTGCACTCTGTGTTTTGTCCCTGTATCCAGAATGGCAGACATAATTTTAAAAGTGAATAGATAGGTAAATAAATAAATCCCTACTTCAAGGCAAGGTAAGGTGGCTCTTCCAGAGCCTGCATTGTTGCAGCTCTGAACATCTAGAAAACTGTGAACTCCAAAGCCAGCCTTCTCTGGCGGTTGCAGTGAGATACAGATTGCACAAACAGCTTTGGCAGGGCCTATGTGAAAATAGGGTAAAAATATTATGGATTAACTTGGACAGACTCTGCTCATAGAGCAGTATAAGAGAATGAATTAGTAGGTAGGACTTTATTTCTATTTTTATTATTTTGGACTCTCTAACAGGTTAAGTTGAGATCCATGATGGTAGTAGCTGTTTTTTCTTCCATTACATTCAGACAAATGGAAAATTGAGTAGAAAAGTTAGCCTTTTGACGATACAGTTGTAGGACTACATTCTTACTTAAGATGCTCCTGGAGCGATAGTATATTTCACACCTTGAACAGACTTTTTATCTTGGAAACGAGAAGAGAAGCGGTTATTTTGACTAAAAATGCCTAGCAGGTTTTGGGGATGGCTGGTTGCTGGGAAAACCCTATTAAGACCGCCTCAGAAAAGCCTGGCACAGTTCTTAGGGCATGTATCAGGTTGCTGCCAGTTCCGTCCCTCCTCTTGAAGAAACTTTCTACAGGTGAGAGGCCTGGCTCCACTGCACCTTCAGTCCTTTTCTGGAGGAAGACTATGGCCCTGCTTCACAGGAAGAATTTGTTCTCAAAGATGCAGTTGCAAGAGTGGGACCCTAAATTCATGTAGATTCATGTAGTCTAATACACTTTCCAAGGCAGGCTTTGAATGGTATTACTAAGATGTCTCAGCAGGGCAAGAATTCATTTAAAGCTGTAAAGCATCAATGTTTAACTCAGGAGGCTCTGCTAAGGTTAGTACTCATGTTTAATGCAGTAGGGCAGTGTTTAATAATGTTTATTTAGCATTTTCCAGATAAACACACAATCCTGTGACACAAGCAAACAATTTGTAAAAGTTTTTGCCAGTCCAAGAAGGTGGGAGTGTGTGGCTGTTTTGTTCTGAAGGTATAAATCTGGTGGGTTTCACCTGTACTGGCTCTGTGGCTATACCATTGCATTTCTGGCTGCGGAGCAGGATGATGTGGTTGGAATTCCTACGGAGATAGGGACCTACATTTTGCAACCTTGGAAATGGCATGAGCAGAAAAATAATGATCAGCTGTTTAAGGGATCTGTGGTGATTTCATACTATTAACACATTTTGTTTTCTTAAAAGTAAACCTTGAGTCCTGCAAAGCAAAATGTCTATTTTAACTATGTCTTTCTTTTTTAGACTTTGCCACAACTTAGCTCTCACAGGTGGCATGAGTCTATCTGGATTAAATTTGCTGCACAAGAAAACAACCCCTGACTTTTACCGGGTGGGTGGACAGGGAAAAAAAAAAAAAAAACACCCAACTTTTTGTCAGTCTTTTGTGCTGCAGCAGCTGGATTCATTGCTGCTATGGCAACACACCACATGATGAGGTGTATTAGGTTGCTCTGCGTGGAGCACGAAGGGGAAAATGAGCACGGCTCCTCTCTGAAGGTAAAGGTTAGGCTGGAGTTGCTGCCAGAGAGCTGGGGAAGGTCAAATGCTTCGGCTCCCGGCACACGGTGTGCTCAGCAGAAAGAAGTAGGGGCGTGTGGCTGTGTTAAACTGCAGGACCAGGTAAGGTACAACTGCATCAATTAACCTGAGGTCTTGCTCTCCTTGGTGTAGCAGCAGAACTTCCCAGAGAGTTTTCTCGTAGTTTTTCCAAGTGGTGTTTTTTCGAGTTGCTTGGCTGATGTGGCAATGTGAATGCGTTGACAGTGGTTTAAACTGTTAGACTGTCTTGTCTTACTGCAGGGAGATCAGTCCTACAGATAGGAAGTGTCAAGTCAATGCAAAAGTGTAGGTAGGTTTTTTGCTGTTGTTTCAGCTTTACTTTAAGGTGTTGAACAAGTTTTGGTTTTGTTACTATCTGCACAGTGTTTCAGAACATCTCTTTTGTCAGTGGGAATCCAGGGCTTTACCTACACAGTGATTTTTATTGTCAGTACTTTTTAACGATCTGCTGTCTTTAGCATTTATTAACATTTCTTCTCTCCTCATGATCAGCTGCATCAGGGTGTCTGAGTCGTCTTGGAAATGAATTTTCATGTCATTTCCTCCTTCAGATTTTATGCTGCCTCCTTAAGTCTGGCAGTTTTGTTAATGCAGTTAAGCAAACTTCAGTGCACCTGTGAGGACGTGAAAGTGGAAAGAGTGCCACAGGATATTACCTGTTTTTACCCTGTTAACCATTTATCCACCTACAGGTAAACAAAAATAATTATTGTCAGCACTGAATTTATCTGTTTGATCAGACCCATATTAAACTTGTTAATGTTCTCTATGCACCTTCCATTTCTCTATGTGCCTTTTTCTTTCCTTCAACACATAATTTAGTTAAATGCAACAGCCTTTCAAGTAACTTCCATTAGTTGGAGGAAGACAGCAGTAGTTTAGGAAGGTGATAAACTAAGGGACAAACCCAGTAGTGGAGAAGGTGGGGAGCATGCCTGAAATTCAGGGTAAATGGTTCTCTTCCTGCTTCCCATGAGGTGCTTCCAACATTTTGAATACTTTCTATTATCTGCGGCTTAGAACAAATTTCTTCCTAACCACTGGCCTCCTGCTTGTTTCACCAAATAGTTGTTTTTCTCTCGTGACAGTCTAAAGGGTGATTAAGAGCCTCAAACTCTTAATATATAAAGAAACTCAAAAATATAAAGAATAAGTGGCCTGGCCCACTGCTTTTATGTGGGGTGTAATGAGGGTGTGCAAACATGCAGTCTTTCTCCACTGCTCTAAGTAAAAGATTTCAAGTTTCTCCAGATACAATCTAATACATTGGATTTTTCCAGATATATTTATATTCCTGGTGAGGTGCTGTTTAAAAGCCCTCATTGCCACTGTAGACAAACGGGAAGCCTTCCTGTGGAAGCTGAGGGCTGGTATGGAGGTCAGCCTTCCCCACCAACTCACTCCTTTTAGTGGCGAGAAGCAACAGCCTGAGTTATGGTGTAACTAACCCAAGTCTGAGCGGTGGGCAACTTTGCCACAAGCAGAGAGCAAGTGTGCTTTATGTGACACTGTAGGAAATGCATGGTCAGAGCTCAGATTTAAATGAGGCTCCTCTGGCTGTCATGAGGTGACCTTAACAGAGGTGAAGAAAAAAGCAGCCATCCTGCCCATCTCTCCCAGGAGAGAATGTGTAATATAAAGAAGAACATAAATGACCATCTGTTTATGATCCCGGAACAAGAATGATTTGCAAAGAGTTGAGTTGGGATTCTTGAAAATGCAGATTTGGAAAGGATGGAAATCTTTGAAGGGTATTAGCTGTACAAGGAAACACTCAAGCAAAGTACGACCATGATTTAGCTCTGATTCCACCAGTTCAAACAGAGCAAGGAAAATCCAGATCAAATTATCTGAGCAATCAAAGAAGCTTAATCTATGTAGATTTAGGGACCTAGTTCAATTGGGTGAATGAGGAATCTAATTCAAATACCCAAGAGCTCTTTATCACTAGTAGAGCACATCCATTGTGGCCCAAACCATAAGGCACCAGGGATGCAAGTGATTTATGGCATAGTATCACTGACATACTAACTGACTGCCCCAGAGATGTGCTAGGGGTGAATTTGTCCAGGGAATTCAAAAGTTAAGGAATCTAGATAAAAGGAGACAAAACACTCTCTAATAAATACTTCCCTCTCCATGAGTTTCATTTGTCTTTGGAATCAGAGCTGTGATAGTTTATCACAAGGAAGGGAGAAAAGGACATGAGAGTCTTAGGAGCTTCGCTGTTAAGCAAGAACAAAACAAGATAGAAAAGAGTCATCTTTGCTCGAGTAGCCAAAAGGTAAGAAATTATGGAAATACGGGTATGGAAAATCATATTCTCAGTGAGGCTTGGTGAACAGAGGGAACATGAGCACTGTCAGCAAAAAGTAGTTTCCTTCACCAGAGTTTTCCTTTGCCTGTTTTCTCTGGAATCATGTTGGACCCTGCAAATGTTCCTAAAGATGACAATCCTGGTCATGATTTGGTGAGGATTTTGTCCATCTTTAGGATCATATTGAGTACATATGAACCTTCCCCCTTGGACTTTTGTTCCACCTACTTTCTACTGTCTCATTAATCCCATTGAATCTTTCGTAAAACCTTCAAAACAAAGGGCAGTATCTTATATGTCTATAGGCTGGACAATTTATTAACACCCAGCACCCAGTGGTGGCAACTGAAACCTCTGAAAGGTGCAGTAAAACATGCAAAAAATAGTTTTTTATAACATATAGGTACCTCTTGTACATGAACCACTGAGAAGGTCATGGAAAATTGCTATACTGTACCATCAGAATAATTTCACTACACAAATTTTCTATACTGATTTTACCCAGCATTATAACTATAACTCATTGATAATGTCACAAAATTTATAAGAAATATCTTATCTGCCCTCTCCTACAGATTAAAATCACACCATTCATTAATATAATATCCTTTTGCTAGTTTTGAATTAATGGAAAACAGTGCAAAAAACAAACCGACTCCACTGGAAAGAAAACAATTATTCCACTTGACTGACATGACTGTGTGTCAGCCTCTGAGAAGAAAGAAACCAAGAAATCTGGGATCTTGAGTACTAGGAATCAAAACAGACACAAAATCTTAAGGCCATGTAATACGATGTGTATATGCAAATAATAACGTAGGCAAAATTCCAGTAGGGAACAGCTCGCAGTGACTAATGGATGTAGGAATATGTGCACCAGTAGGAGCAGGCCAGTCCCTCGCTCAGCCGTCAGATGGCTGAGATATTTTTCTAAGGATAAATATGTACAACGATGATTACAGTAGCAGATGCTAACTCTAGGAACTCGGGCTCCACATCCGAATGTTCATCTGGCTCAAAACAAAATGGGCAAAAGCATTTCCTAAGGGAGAGCTAACATCTCCAGGGCCACATCTCAGATCACGAAGGGTTGTTTTGACAGCAGTCCAGGGTGTCTTCTTCACGTGCAGGAACTGTGCTCTAAGCACCAGTTGTTTTCAAAAGGTCCAGTCACTTAAAGCATTCAACATGGAGAATGAAAGAAATCTGTTCTCGTTGGAAGGAAGTCCGCTATGAAATCATCCCAAGAGAAGGTGATTCAGTTCTTCATAGAGCACAAGAGGTTGTGGCATCAGGATGTTTATCTTGGATGTCTGTAGGGCTGTCTCCAATACCCATTTCAGCTTTAAGGGTGTACTGAAAGAGGTCAAACACACACAACAATTTGTGGAAAATGAGGCTCTGGCTCCTGGACTGTCATGGCCACTGAGCAAAGAAAGGAGGCTTGTGTATGAATGCCTCAGGGAGAGATGTAAAGCTGCTACCTGGCCACATTTGCTTGGTCAAACTTCCTGTAAGTCTCCCTCTGAGGAACTTGCCTTCAATATTGCCACGTCCCAAGTGCTCACAGATCACGAGTGTCTGTGCTGCCGAACAGTCATGAGATGTGAGGGCCACCCTACTTTCTGGCTCGCTGCATGTTCTTTTCTGCAGCTGTGAACCATGAAGAACTTCTAAGTTCACTGCAGAGCAAAAGAGTCTGTTTCCAATAGGACAGTCTGTTAAGGAGTCAATGGTAAATGCTGTGAAACCCTGAAAAGAGAGATCTGCTTTTCATGCTGGAGCATTAGAGGTACAGCCAAAAGAAAAGATCTCTGAGGTAGGCAAGGTGAGCATATAGTGCAGGGACCCTAAAACTTAAGAGACTTATTTGGGAATATGTGCAGATAATTACTTTCAGTGAGGAATTAACTAACTTCCTTTGAAAGAAGGCAAAAACAGCTGCTTTAACCAACAGCTCAGGGCATCTGTGGCTCTGTGAGATGTTAGGTCTTTGAGCGGAGAGGGAGCATAGCTTCTTCCTACAGAGTTGCCCCCCAATAAACCTGTGCTGAGATGGCCTCTGTCTCTGAACATCAAAGACTAAAGCTCCTATCCAGATTGTGTCCTAAGGAAAAGCTCCTCTCTGTGATTCTGCTACCTCCTCCATCAGCTTAAGGCTATACTAATTAATCTACCACGAGGCTCCTCCCTATCTGTCTGTCCTTACTTAACCCTCGTATACATGCTTTTGCGAGTGCATATACACACAGATGCACACACAGGCATACTTAAAGCAAGTCATGTATGACACAAATTATTACAAATTATAAAACCTTCAAAACAAGGGACAGTGTCTTATATTCTGCAGACCGCACAGTGTATTAATACCCAGTGCTGACTGAAACCTCTGAAAGGTGCAGTAAAACAGATAGCAATAATAATAAGAAGAAGAATGGCAATAATAATAATAATAATAATAATAATAATGATGATGATGTATGACGCTTATTGGACAAAAATTATTGAGTTTGGGTTGAATTACTTTGGTTTTCATGATTTCCAAAGAGAAAAATGAGTGAAGAACAGATTAAATGCCATGGGCTCTTTTATTAAAGGTAAGTGACCTAAGAAGTGCTATGACATGTGGTCAAGGAAAGTAAAACAGGCGCAAACTGCAAGTCTCCCCTTCCTTTTCCTGAGCAGGGAGCCTATTAATTGTGCCAAACTGTGCGCTGATCTTCTGCGATGCTGAAGTAGCCGTGGCCACTTTTGAGGGTGGCCATCCCACACTCCCCCCCAGCTGGAGCCAAAGGCTGGACTGAAAGCAACTGGGTTTGCAGAGCTGAGAGGCACAGTGCCACCTGCCTACTAACTGTAATTAAGAAGGTTATTTCACACGCATTTATGTCAGGAGGTGAAGGCTAAAAGCCCGTTAGCTGTCTTCAGTCACGGGTATTTTTGTGTGGAGTGCTGCTTAGAATGAAAAGTGGCAGATTAGACTTTCAAGCACCCTTTGACAACGGCAGCGAAGCTGAGGGTGCACTGAAGAATGCTAATACTGGAAAACTGGGAACATCTTGATTGTTAATTCTGCTGAAGTTAGCAAAGCAAAGCAGGAAAAAGGTGGTTTGTTTTTTTCCTTTTCAGAACCCCTAGGCTTCATAAATGCATCAGATTTCCTTATTGTCAGTTTGCTTGGGAAATCACTGCTGACATCCCACCTAAGAATTTGTTATCATTCCAGTCAGGCTATCTTTCACCTATATTGAAGATCTCTTGGATTTTTACCAGTTTTAAATTATATGGAAAATAGGCAGATGAACATTTAAATTAAAAGGTTAATTGAAGCTGAAATATTGCACTGGCACAGTTAAGTTGTTTCAGTTAAAATGTTTATTAGCTTAATTGAATATTTACAGAACCAAGGCAAAAAAAATTTTGCATGTGTTTCCACACACAAAAAAGTAAATGTATTCAAATGTATTCAAAAGGTGAAGAGCTAGTAATAGCTAACCAATAGTCTGTAAGAGTATATTTCCAAAAAACGGACCATTTTTCTGTAGTCAAAGGCCAAATTTTTCATGGTTTCCTATCAGTCACCAGTTTCTTTTATGATTCTTCATGGCTTATGAGCACACTGAAGTCTTCAAAGGTGTCAAGAGCCTACATTGTGCAAATGCTTGGGCCCAGAAACACTGGTAAGGTCTTCTGCCTGACAGAAGGTGATCAGATATATGATTCTCTTGTCTTCTTTGTGAGCTTTTGAGATTGACCAGCAAGATCCTTGTGAGAAATATGTCTGCTTTTTCTTTTCTCTATTTGGAGAGGGGTCAGGTCCAAACAGGTGGCAGGAAAGGGAAAAAATCAGATTTCAGTTACTTGGCTTTTCTAGGGTGCCTAATTTAACAGTGCAGTCAAATGAAGATTTTTTTTTTCCTTTGAAAGAACTATCTATTCCCAATCTAGGGGACAAATTCAGGAGCAATAGTAACACCAAAATTGAACTAATCAGATTATGTCTGTATGAACACAAATGGTTTTTTAGACAGAGCAAGCAGTATGTTCCAAAATAAGGAGAAACACATGTTACTTGGAATACATTTAAGTTGAAAAATATGCTTTAATTGGATTATTTTAAAGAAGTTTATGCTTGAAAACATCCAAGCTTAATAAAAATTATATTGTGTTATTCCTTATGAAATGTTATGGCCCTAAATAGCAACACAAATGGATTGTTTATTTATTTTTTCAATATCTAATAGATGTCCTATTTTAAATTCTACTTTATCCCCTGTATTAGTTTTCTGACAGGATTTCCATCATCAGGCTTTAGGGAATACACTTAAGCACTGAGGTCTTGAAGCTATGGTAATTTTTAATCTTCAGCAAGTAACGGGTTAGACCTCATTGGTATGGCATTCAAACCTCTCTTCAGAAGTTACGAGATATTCTGCCCATTGTAGCATCTCCCCCAGTTCTACAGGTGGACGTGCTGGGAGAATATCGTACCAAAATCACCAGTGTGTGACAAGTGGGGAGGGTGCTTTTATCCCCCAACAGGATTTTATGAGTCTATGCATCTTAGAGGCAGTGTGGGAGAGGAGACAGCAGGTAGTCGTGGGCAATGAAGTGGACGCGAAGGTCAGGAGGCTCCTGTTTCACTGGAAGTGTGGCCATAGCTCTCCTCAAAGAGTATTATCCCACCCTATAACTAACTGCATCAGTTCTGAGCAACTTAAATGTGGCTTCAGAAACAAAGCCTAGTCCTTTGGCCTCCTATCAAAAGAGTTACTGTTTGATTTTGATGATCTTTTTTTTTTTTTTTTTTGATGGTAGTCACCCAGGAGGTGCAAGGTGCCCAAATGCTTCTCTGCTGCGCTGCTTCAAACTGCTGCATTGTTCATGTCCAAAAATATGTTAGGGTTTTATTCTGTGAACTTAGTGTGTTCCATGTTAGAAACGTTAACTGCCGATCTCTGAAAACTCTGTATACAAAGGTACAAGTCAGTGTCTACAGAAGGCTTTGAAAATACTTCCAGCACCTTAGTGTGACGGGCATTGAGAGGTGCACCTGAGCTTCCAGCCTGTACCTTCATCCCTTCTCCTCTTTCTCCTCTGGTATCCTTACTGTCATCCCACTCCCTTCCTTCCCATCTGTCCTATTCTTCCTCCATCCTCACTGCGTATATGCCCTTTTTTGCCTTCGTGGTGCAGTTCCTTAGAGCCAGCTTGCATATTCTAATGGCCAGATCCTCTTCCTTCAAATCCATCCTTTAACATTTATGGAAGGAATCTCTTCTTGTAGCTCTCAGTACCAATAATCCTTGCTCCTTTTCATTCACTTTAGTTGTTTCTGTATGTCTCATCTTCTGTCTGTCCTGTCTTTGGTGGCAAGTTTTTCCTGTGTTCATGAAGCACTGTATGATCATTGATGAGTTTGATTGTCATCACCATTGTGGCTGCAATTGTGTTTACACTTCCTATAGGGCCAACCGATGATGTTACTCAGAGCTGTTAATTGGATAAAACAGCCTGTTTGGTGTATCTGATTGAAATGAGTCATTGCCAGAGCCCAGCACTTGGCAGTTGCCTGTTAGGGGAAAAGTACTGCAACTGAGGAGCTTCCCCTCTGCTAGACCTCTCCCATAACGAAGCTCACGTCATTCTTCTCCTGAAGAGAAGCTGTTCTCGGGAGAGGCTGTGAGCAAAACGTGTGCCTTGAGCCACCTGCAGTGGATGTGTGCACTGCTGGGCTTCTCCAGGTAGCCCGTGGGGCACCAAGTGTGTTTTGAGCTCTTGGCCCCACTGAAAGGTGTCATCTGGAGGTACTGAGGGCTGTGCACCAGATCTGGTCTCTTTTCTGTAGGGCAGCCTCAGGAAGGCTGTCAAAGGGTGGTAGAGCCATACCCTAAAAATGTGTTCATGTGCTAGAGACTTGGGAGCTGTGAAACAGAGAAACAAGCCTGGTTTCTGCACCTCGAACACTGAACAATGATCTCTGGAAAGGAAAATCTGTGGGGGCATGAAGGATGGTGATGGTGGGGGATTGTGAGCACAGAGACGGACCAGGTGCTTGCAGGAGAGGAAACCCATTACAGCTGCACCGTGTGTAAGGAGATGAAACCAGCTCCTGCTGTGCCTTCTTTTTCATGTTGCTGCTGCACCTCACTGCTGAGTCTCCTTTTTAGAGTGATTTTATTACAGGGATACGTTAAATGCAGGAAAATGACGTAATCCTGAGCCATGATTAGAAACCAAAGAAGGAGGATGTTTTAAGCTAGCCATTAGTAGGGGGGGTTCTCCCAGGTGGCAATGTAAAAATCTGTAAATCACATAAATAACCTAAAAGACTAAAAGTAGAATGAAATAATTATTCTTTTGGGGTCAGGTTTTGATTTTTTAAGAGCCTAAGCATAATTATTCTGGCACAAGGGACCTTTTAATGATTTTAAAGCAAGCAGAGCTGGCTGCAACAGGAAGCCTTGTGCCTTTGAAGCAGCAAGCACTTTGGGCTGGGCAGAGTCCCACGAGCTGGAACATCATCAACTTCATCTTGCTGTGGGGCTGGGTGGTTGCGGGTAAGTGTAACAGCCTTCCAGCTGTAAGGGGAAAAAAGATTATTCACCTCCATTTTCTTTAAATGCCTGGGTTTATGATGATTATACACTGCACCACCATGTTTTACAACAGAAATAGAGAGTTCTAAGTCAAAAGCTGAAGAAGGGACTCTTCCTTGCAGGATAAATTGGTAGTGATCGTGCTCAGCCTGTGTATGGCCACCAGTGAAGCGTGCTCTTTACTCCCTGCTCCCTCTCAGTTAAACAGGGGGCACATCAGCACATTTAACTGAGCTGCATTGGAGAGAGAGCAGTGATTTAAAGCTACAGAGTCTTTTGTGTTTTTTTTTTTCAAGGCAGAGTATGTATTAGGTAGGTACTGAAATAGATCTTGCCATTCAGAATTAGATTTTGAATAGCAGAACTGTGCAAGCCCTTAAGTTTTGGGTGAAGTTCAAAACTTCCAGAAACCCAAAACTTCCAGAAACCCAAACCCTTCCAGAAAGCCAAATCAGAATTATCAGAATTTAGCCGGGCCATTCTGTTCCCATTTGGCTCTCTAAAGCCTAGGAAATAAGGAGTTTAGTCAGCAGTCCACCAGTGTAGTCAGTATTAGCTCAGAAAATGTTCCTCAGTTTGGGGTGTGACTTGGCAAGGTAGAGAACAGCTACGAAACTGAAAATAGTGATACAAGGAGCAGAAAGTGCTTTTGCTCCCTTTTATTTTTTTTACTAAGCTCACATCACTATTTTGAATTCTGACTAAGACCCGGGATAATAAAGTTCTAAACAGAATAAGGACAAAGTTGCAATGATCTCAACAGTTTGTAAAAAGAAAAAAAAAAAAAGAATTAAATTTTCCATTTACCTGAAATGCCCTGCCCTTGTCCATAAAACCAGAGTTGTATGTGTAAATTGTAATCTCTTATAGAAATAAAATGCTCTACACATTGTATTTTAAATTGAGTGCTACCACATGACAGAATATGTCTTCATAATGGTGTTTCTGATCTCAACTCTCAACCCAGGACATTGTTATTGTGCAGTCATAACTGTTGGAAAGGGATAGTAAAAATCTGAAGTCCCATTCCAGTTTCTGAAATTCTCATCTTTTAGGGAAGTAACGCCAGGGCTGTAATTGCATTCTACCTGGGAAGATACTAATCCATCTTCCCTTCCACTATGACTGGTCAGATGCAACCAGAAAGGTCCCACTGGTGTGCTGGAGGCAGAACAGACTGCGATTCTGCCACCTTCAACATATCCCATATGGCTTGCAAAGCTGCTTGCAAAGGGCAGGACTGCTTGAACTATTGCTAATTAGAGTCCTGTCTCTTTAAATTCCTGTTGTGTCACATGAAAATTTGATATATAAAAACACCTGCAGGCCAGGAAGAAGACTTATTGCATAAAAATAGCTAATATTTATAATTAATAGCTAATAATCTCTGTGCCTTTTCATCCTCTCTTTTCTATACTCACTGTTTGGTAGTTACGCTTTTCCTATCAAAATTCTGAAGAGCCAAAGGATAGATTATGTTCACTGGAATCAGTGACTGAAATTATTACATCAAGGGCATTAGGTTAATTTCCTATCTTTGTAAAACAGCATATAATTTTAAGTCCAAAATTATCTAAAGTGGATAAATATGTGGGAAAAATGAGATGATATAATGATGCATAAAATCTCCCATCAGTATTTCCCAACTGCACCTTAAGAGTGAAGACAATTGTGTGGTTTCGGGCAAATGCCACCTTTTTCATTGAGAATCCTGCAGTAATTAAAGAACAGAAGAGTGTTGATCCACACATTGCTGTCATTCACCGTTTATCAATTGTTATTTCTGATGTTGTTGTTGTGTTGTCTTGACTCCCCCTTGATTGTGAGTCTGTTCACTTTGCAATTTAACCTTGCAGCATTCTAATTTTAACACTGCAACACTACAAAATAGACAAGCATACAGACTAGGCTCCGTTTGCAAAAGATTATGTTTATTTTCATTGCCCAGCTTGATTTTTGGGGGGAGAATGAGAACTGTTCCTTTATGAAAGGCAGACACCTAATGGACATCTTACAATGTATCCAGAAATAGAGGTATCCTCAATCCCAGGTTACTTGTGAAAACACGAGCTGTTATGGCTAAAACTAAACACAGGTAAAATCACGGAAAATTGACTTCATTCTTGCTGAAGTCAATGAAAGGGTTTCCATTGATTTAAGTGGAACTGGGATTAAACTATTTTGTATAGAAGATGAAGAGCTTTTTCTTCTTTTACACGCAGACATACGCACCCTTCCTGTTCCCTTACCTGCTCTGAACAGACTGTGCTGGAAAAGAGCTGGTTAAAAGTTCCCAGCCTTTAGGAAGGATGGCATGCCAGCCCTGGGGAGGCACTAAAGCTGCTACCTCAGCCAGTGCCCTGAGTTGCCAAACTGGAGGGTGTTTTACCTGACAGGGCTGCGGAAAAAAACCAACTCCCTGTGTTTTTCAACGGGCTTCAACTCCCAGTGTTAAAAGGAGAAATTTGAGAAATACTTCCCGAGGCTGTCGAGTTCAGTGCAAGACATTTTCCGTAAGTCGTCGTGCAGGCTGCATTTGTGGAGGTGTATTGTTATGGCAACTTAATATCTTGGATATCAACTCAAGGGAGTAAGTCTGCAGCAAGCTACACCGTAACCATACTCAGAGTAAATGACTTCTGACTTTTAAAAGTGTTTGTTTCCACAGACAGATGTTTGTTTTGCCCTCTCTGTGTGGCAGAAATGGTGAGGAGCAGGGACCAGTGTCAGGTCCGTTTTGTTCCAGGTGTTGATCTTGAGGGAGGTTGCCTGGGGCCCTGCAAGCAATGGAGCAAGTGCTATTGCATCTTACAGTGGACATCCTTAAGGAAGAAGCAGGGTTTGTACCAGGATGCCACGTTTTCAAGATAAAATTTGCAGCATTTGTTCCAGCCAAGAGAAATTTGCCACAATATTTTGCTCCAGTATTCATGGTAACTCTGGCCAGGAGCCCTCAAACACAAATCTCCTAAGTGTCTGCTCTTCATCTTTCAGCAGAAAACTTTGACTTAGACAGTGAAAAAGTCTAAATCCTTTATTTCAAAGAGCAAACATTTACTTTCCCACACAATTACCTGCCTCAAATACAAGAGAACTGATTACTGAAAAAAAAAAAATCACATCTTTTTTTAAAGTCACCCTGTAAAAAGTGTGCGAAATGTAAGCTAAAGTCCCTTTCTTTCCCAATCTGTATTTTTCCCCATAAATATCAACATAAACTGATGCATTTACTGAAGTTTGCATTTGTTGTAGGTAGATCCATGACTTCAAGAACAAGTAAGACACCTTTGTGCCAGGACAGAGATGGTCCAGATGCTGTGTCTTGCCTGGAAGGACAGGAAATCTGTGCAGAAATCTTTTTTCATGGATAGAGATAGAGCAGAAAAGATTATACAGAGTAGCTGTTGCCCGCAGCAAGCTTAAAAGGTTTAATCTTGAAAAGGTTTTCTATCCCATATACATTCAGGTGTTATCTGTTTTATAGTGAGTGTTTGCAATACCAGGGATACAAACAGCAAGCAAACTCACTTTTATCCCAACGTAACCAAATGTGTGCAGATGTGATCTCTCTTTGCTGGGTGTGCATGAGGAGAATGGGAACAGCTTTTCCTTGGACATTTAAGACAGTACTGTATTTGGGTTTTTTTTTCAAATCAAAGATTATGTGACGTGTCTTTTTGATCCCAGCAAATATATTATTCAAGTCTGAAAAGGTGTGTTTTTAAAAAATGTTTCTACTTAGCTTTTCTGTTGAAATTTGAGAAGTGAACAGAAAGCATTCATATATGAAGTGTTGGATTTGGTGCTCAGGTCCCCTTCAGAGTAGCTCACATAAAACTGTTCTAGGATCCGAGCTGTTCAAGAGTGCAGCTGATGCCATGAACTGTTGCTGGCAGATGCAGCAACTTCCAGGGGCTTTAAAATGTTGATTCTCTAACTTTTTAAAGTGTGTTAAACGTTTTTATGTGTATGTAGTTTTACGGTTTTATAAATCGATAATCTTAGAAAATTTTAAGTTTTTTAATGATTTCTAGTCTCCGCCTCAAGATACTGACCATTTTAGACAGTACAAATTCAGCACATTTTTCAGAAGAAACAAAATTTAGCTACTCATGTCTCAATCTGGAGTATATTTTCCTTTTACAGCTAACATGATTTTCAGAAGCCCATATTGGTTTTCTTTGTAATTCAAGATTTTAGATGAAAATGATAGTTTGCAAGGATCCTGTTAGGGGTGGTTTTGCCCTCATTATTTTGACCTTATTAATGCTGCAGGTTATTAATAGCACCACGACGGCTATGAGAAAATCTTCGCAGGCAGACTTGACTGTGTCAGAAACTACGTATTTGAAACCCTTCTGCTGCTACTTCTGAGTAGGCTCTATTCCCTCCTGGCTTCTTATGGACACTTTGGGGCTTCTGCTCTGGGAAGCCCAGCTCATACGAGTGGCATCCAAATGCTTACCTTCCTATAGTATTCCTCTCCCTCACCCAAATCTCTGTGGTGGTATGCGTTAGATGATACAACCTTAAATAGCCTGTTACTGATATCGTGAGGAATGACTGGCACTCCATACAAACAAATCTCCTGGCAGATGGAGACTTTCAGTGCTTCTCTTCAGCTGTGGAAAAACCAGGAACACCACCAAAAGGCCGGCCTTTGCCAAATATTTCAATACTATACAGCACATAAGTCTGTTCCAAGCAAAGGTATTTGTCCTCTCTGGCTGCTATACAAATAGGATTGAGTAGCAGAACTGTAAATGAATTAAATAAATAAATAAATAGAACAAAATTGTAAGCAACTGGAGAAAAAGCCTCTCTGGCTCTTTCAAGTTCCCTTTTCAACTCATTTGTGTTGTAAAACTATACTTCTGCGGGTTTGCTTACAACCAGGCCTGCAGCTAAATATTTACCAAATAGATTTTGTTAAATCTGTTTCAGTGCCTCTGTAAATGAATCCACACCTCTAAGTACCCTTTGCCTCTGGGCATCTGTGGAGAAATGCAAGTATTAGAAGATCTGAAACAGAGTTGAGGTAACTGATAACCTGAGTCAATAGGCAATGGATTGAGAAGACAGAATGATCTTTTGTCTCTCCAGGGTTTGGAAATGGAAATTTTTGAGCTGAAAAGCCTAGTTGGACTGGAGTATTTCAGGTCCTCCAGATGGTGCTTGAGAAGGACTTTCTGTTTGTGTTGTCAGGCTTCCTGCACCCTCCAGGTCAGCTCCAGCCCTTTCCAAGTTGGATCTCCTGGGGAGAAGGCAATGCGCTTGGGGAGGTGCCACTGCCCCATGCAAAAGTGGGAGAGGTGAAGAAGGAATGCAAGCTCTGCTGTGGGAAATCAGCAGCAGAACACGGTGGCAGCCTACCTAACTGGAAGGACACTGTCTTCCTGAAAGCGACTTGGTCAAGGAACAACAAAAAGCCCTGGTCAGCCAAGACAGAGCCTCTTTAACACCCATGGCCATGCAATGGGCTGTATCCTTGATGGAACAGCCCAGACAGCTTGGGAGGAGCTAAGGCTTGGCCACTTACCCCGCCAGAAGTTATTGCATATAATTTCATGGGTTTTACTTGGCTGCTCAGTGTCTTATGTGTTGTTTATTTGCCTCACTTCTTAGTCCTGCCCCTTTTCTGCATAGACCTGGTTCTGCTCTGCTGAAATGCTTTTGCTTCCCCTGCTGACTTCACTGCAGCTCTGTCTTGCTCTTGTTTGGGATCCTGCTGCACAAGATGCACCAGGTTTCCTGATGCAGAGCCCCACCTCTGACCACATCTGCCCCCAGACCTAGCTTTGTTATGTTCTTGAGTCTCAGTTTTGTCTGGGCTACCTGCCTCTAATTTGGTCCCGAGCTCTTCAAAGCCAATACCTCATAACAGCACCTGGTGACAGCAGAGCAAGGCTGGCCGTTGTTTCTCCTGCCACCAGAAGGGCACCAGACTGTAAGGCATTCACTGCATCTCTTGAGAGACTGTCCACAGCCCAATACATCTTTTACTTCAGAGTTCCCCTGTTGAGATCGGAGATTTACACTTTCTATGTTTAACTATCATTCCTGGTATTCCTAATCAAACCCTTTGTATCACACCTAATAATTCTCTCCTCAGTATGAATAGCAGATAGCTATTACCGGCTCATCAGCATTTAACAAAACTGTATAGATTTGATGTAATTCTCTTCCCAGAAGTCAGACCCTCCGGTCTCCACCCTCTGACTATTTCCCCATCTCTCCTCCTCAGTCCTTCTGCTCTGTCAATAGATCCCAGACAACTTGGTGCCTAACTCGGACGGTAGGAGTTGAGTGTGGCTGAACCAGAGCCAAATGAAGGGAGAAGGCCTCTTGCTTCCTGCTCTGATGTTGTGCACTTGATAAGGCTGATCAAAAGTACTCAGAAGAGTATTAAACATGGTCTCAGAATTGAGTGAGTGACACCTGTGATACAAATGCACTTATTCTCATTTTCAAATAACATTAAGCAGATTAATTCAAATCTGCTTATTACCAGTTTAAACTACTTCAATTTGGGTGCCTCTGGACCAATTTAAGGGCCGGTTCCATCTGCCAGCAGGGTTCAGATTGGACGTGATTTTGTCAAGGCAGTGGTGTGGGACTTCTAACTAACACAGACTTCTCAGTTTCAGTTTCTGTTGTTCTTTGAAGTAAACTGGTTGCTGCTTTGAAAGTGGTCGTTCGGTGTGCAGTCGGAGCATCACACCAGCGAGCTGGCTGCTGGCTCAGCAGAAGGCTAGTTATAGCCAGTGCCCCTGAGGGTGGAAGTGGTCTGTAGCTGCCTGCTGGTTGTAATTACCTGAGTAAATGTGCCTCTCACCAGTGACAGTCACTTCAAATACATTTTCTCGTCAAAATTCAAGCCTAATGAGGTTACACCACCCAACTAGAGCAGGTTGCTCAAAGCCCCATCCAGCCTGGCCTTGGACACTTACAGGGTTGGGGTGTCCACAACTTCTTTGGGCAACCTGTTCCAGTGTCTCACCACCCTCACAGGAAAGAGTTTCTTCCTAAAATCCAATCTAAATCTCCCCTCTTTCAGTTTAAAACCATTACCCCTCATCCTATCCCTACACTCCCTGATAAAGAGTCCCTCCCAATCTCTTCAATAGGCCCCCTTTAGGTTCTGGAAGGCTGCTAGAAAGTCTCCCTGGAGTCTTCTCTTCTCCAGGCTGAACATCCCCAAAGCTCTCAGCCTTTCCTCATAGAAGAGATCCTCCAGCCATCTGATCATCATTGTGGCCCTCTGCTCATCTTCTATTATGTCTTTCTGTGTGCATTTAAAATTAAACTGTGGGTTTTGTAGTAAATATATGTAGAATAATAGACCTCAGCAGAAACAGAAGGAAAATTAGACCTTTGCAGAGGAAGGGGGGGGATGTTGAAAAATTGGTTTCAGAAGTTTAGTCTTTGGCAGATCATGACAGAAGCACAAAGAGACGTAAAGTGCTATGTGATCATGTGGTGACTGTTTTGGCACCTCTTGTAACCTGTTGTTAATGTTACAAAAGTAAGTTTCCCACAAAAGTTGATGCGTTCTGTTCATCCTGGAGACATAGTTGCATAGGAACGTGTCTTCTGTCTTGACTACCCCTTAGGTAGGTGTTTCTAAGAATCTATTTACTTCATTTTACATGAAGAAAAATCTCATTTAACAACCATTTAGGGATTTCAAAGCATATCAGGAATCTTTGGAGTGATAGCTGCCTGTTCGATAGCTGTGCTTCTTTTGGGCTCCCCTTCCTGTGCTCCCCTTGGCTTTCTTCACATTCCCTCCTCACCATCAGAAAGGTTAATTCAGGGCACTGAAATTTCTCCACTCTGAAAGTCTGCTTACAAATAAATTTGTACCAACTGAAATCTTTATGTTGCATTGGAGGGATTTTTATCACCTAAATGTTCTTCCACAATATGATTAATAGTGTTTTATTAAAAATGTTCCTCTTCGAGCATATTTTGCATGTACAACAGCAGGGTCCAACCAGTGTTAGAGGTAATGTGCATATCTGAGCAGAAAGAACAGGATCAGTGAATCGTACATACCAGCCTGGTTCTGCTGTGTCCATTTACAAGCATCAGCAGCCATTATCTTTACATTCAATATTTCAAACATTAGCTTTCTGTTCTGGCTTAGTGTATGAGCCTGTTTGCTACATAATTATATTGTATTTCATTTTCTTCTGTACGCTATTGTAATAATGATATTGCCTAATAAAATAATGTCAGATTTTAATTAGGTTAAAAGTAATTTGGTATATTAGGTTTTTTGAGAAAATAAACTAGCCGATAGTGCATATCAAGCTGTCCATTCTTTTATATTTGCATTTGCTTTCATTTCCTGTTGTCCTTTACCTGTTGAAATAAGGGTGGGTTTTTTTCTTGAATTGTTTAAAGTTATTATGGCCCTTCACAGCCTTGCATCTAAAATATGGATGTTGTAGTGAGGACATAAGATGCCTGACTTACTATTTATGAAATGGATAGTTTTGCAAGAGTTCCAGCTCCTAATAAATAGCTGCACCTTATTAATCACTGGAATGGATTATCTAGACTAATGTGAGAGAGTATAATAATGTTGTATGAAAGCAGTCCAGCAATGGGAGGCCTAAATTTGCTGTGAGGCAAAGGCATGATACATTTGCATCAAAGACAGTTCTGTAACACAAAAGCTTGTGCTCACCTCCTGTGGTGGGATACTTGAGGATTAACCAGCAATGTATGGCCTGACATAAAATGTAGTTCTCCTCAAAGTTCACTTTTTTATGAGTGTCCTGAAAAGCATCTCAACATACATCCAAATAATAAAGAGGAGAAGGGTGAAAGGAGGAAAGATTCTTGTGCTTCTTGCACCCTTCTCTTTAGTTCTTTAATTCCTTTTCCTTTTCAAGTGACCTCAGTGCTCTGTAAACTTCCATGTCACAGGTGGAGGAGGTATGTTCTCTGTTAGATGTATCTCTGCATGTGACTAAAGCTTATTGTGTGTTGGGAGATATTCCACCTCCTCCTTGAAGTGCCATTTCCAAGTACATTCCCTTTTATATACACTGTTTGTAGGCTGTCCATTTTGTTAGACATTTATTAAGGACTAAATAGAAAAACCTTTGAGCCCAGTTCAGCAATCCATTCCTCTTCAGCTAAGTACTCGGTCAGCACGATGGAATTCAGAATTCAGGCATATGCTTTGAGTCCAGTGTGTGTGTAAAGGCTTTGCAGAATAAGGACAGATTAAAGAAAGCTTTTGTTGAACTGGAGCCCACAGGATGTTGCTGTACTGCTCAGGAGATTATTCCTGGGGGTGCAGGCAGAGAGTTACAGAACAAGAATGTACTTACACTGATTTTAATCATTCTGACTTTGGGACAGTTAGTGTTTTAACTGAGTATCTTGAGGACTGAACTATTACAGCTGAGGCTGCCCAGTGAAATCATTTTAACACTGCACATGGAATGTTTTTTCCCCACCACTAACTTAGAGACTTAATTGTGTGTCCTTCAATGCCGTCTGGTACCTGAAAACAATTAAAAAGAACAAGTTGGCATGTGCTTGGAAAGAATCTTCAACTGAATGCAGCCACCAAAATGATCGAGTTGTATCACTTTTACCCAAGCCATCAGAGCATCATATCCCATCACAGAAGGGATATGGCCAGGTAAAAGAGAGAAAAATCTTCCATTTTCTTTCTGACAATAGCTAATTGCTAAAAATGCCTTCTTCAGATATTAATTAGATCAACCTGCAGGCTGCTCTTACTTGCATTAAGGATCTGATTTCTCTCAGCATGAGATTCACACAGACTCAGTAATCAAAGCTTTTTTTGTCTCAGAAGGTATGCTTAACTGAAGTATGCTCATACATTTCTTAATTCCCATCCTAGTGCCTTTCCTCTGTCCTAGGGCCCGTTCTCACTGAAATTTAAGACAAATTAACAGCTACCACTATGAAAGAATATACGTGAACAGTTTCATCAGTACCTCATCACTCTTTCATTTGTAAGTTATTTTCCACCTTTTTTCCCCAATTAGATCTAGAGAGTTGGATTTCCATGGGAAAGTTTTTAAAGGTTCTTTTTTTTTAGTTGCTTAGATATAATTCATACTAATTTTTCATTCATCGATTTGTTATATTTCAGAAAATTAGGAAGTGGAAAAAGGACAAAGGGGTCTATTTCAGACAGAAAGATGAAAAAGTTTAACTTCTTGTTTCTCAGTTGAATAGTGTAAAACTCTTCTTAGCTGATAAGGATTTTTCAACTTGTGTAAATCAATGACTATTCAATTAATTTTTGGATGCTGAAACTTTTGATCAGATAAGGTAACAAAATCCAACAGCCTCTCTATTAACTAATTTGTTTACTACCCAACAATACTTAATTTTAGTGGAAGATTTTCACACTACATGTAAAGCAGCTCAATAATTTCAACTCCTTAGGAATGTGTCTTCTCCTACAGCTACCTTTTGGCTTATTTAGATGTTTTTATAATTCTAAGAAGAAGAAAGTACCTGCTGCCCTACAGCAAACAATCATCAAATCCCTGTTTACAAAAACTGACAACTTGTATTATTAAAATTGGCAGAAGCCAGGAAATGCTTCCCAACACAATTGTATCACTGACAGCTTACTCAAATGAATGTGGGTTTAATTATGGCAGCACAAGTGGAACGAAAAGATCCGTTTGACTAAGTAGGAGTTTAATTATACGTGAAATCCTGCAACCTCCTTTGTGCCTCTACAATGGCAAATAAAAAGACCTGAGAGAAGAACAGAGTACCAAAGCATCAAGAGTATCAATTACGTGCTTCCTGTGATGAAGTCTTAAAACTTTTATCCTCTTAGTTTCATTAGAGTTTTCCCTATGAATTATTCTTTGCCAAACTAATTGAAAGAAGTAGAATTGCAAATTTGAGTGTTTAAAAGTCAATACTTTGTGGTTGATATTTTTTAGAAAAATAGTAAAAAAAAAACCAAACATGAATTGAAGGAAAAAGTATAGTTTGGGTGAAATACAGCTCCCTGGTCAGGGCATGGCAAAACTCTGTCAACAGATAAAGACATCAGACAAGAAGATTTGGCATGGTATATCATTGACTTTGGTGTTAGAGTCTTGGTGTTTTCTTCTTTTTCTGGAATATGTTTTGAGTGTAACAAACAAGAAATTACTGTTAGTGGGGTTTTTTCCTAACTGCCCTTCAGCTGAACTAAGGCTCTGAAACACTGTGCATGAGAGTAAAGGAAATCAATATCTGCTTTATTTGGTTTAATATATTTAATAAAACTTAGACAAAATATAATTTTCAAATAGCATTTGAGCAGAGCTTTGAAGAGCTGTATTTGCATCTGTGCCAGTTCCCTAAAATTGATCTCTACTGTTTATCAGAACTGTTTATCAGAAGGGATGGCAATGACGTGCTAGAGGAAAGTTTTTCAGAGCTGACCAAAATTACTTTATTGGATAGCTTGGTACTCTCAGTGGGTGAAAACGTATTTGAAGCACTGACTGTTAGCTTTCTTTCCATGTGCTAGGAAACCTGACTCTGAAAAAGTACGGTTGTAAAAATATGCCTAAACAACTCCTGTAAGACATTTTTGTAATTTCACATACACATTGTAAGCCTCAAGTATTGGTTTTCTCAAATGTCTTTCACGTCTGGAGTAGTGAAATTCTCCTTTGTGATCCAGAGGAAAACTGAAAATTACAATCTACAAGCATTCATAAAGAGCAGAAAAACAAAGATTTTGGGATATATTTTGGTATAGTTAATAACGTTTTTGGTTCCTAAACTTGACAATGCCTGGTGCACGTGGAAAATGACTGGTGGTTCCTTTGTTCCCTGAAGCCAAAGAGTCGTGGCATCCTCTGATAAAATTCTGATTCTGTACAGTATTAAATATGAAATTGGTCTATTTTGACTCTCATGTTTTCTCTCTTCAAACTGCCCTTTTTTCCTTTAGTGATGAACCTCTTCACAATTTGGTTTTTGGGCCTCACAGATCGGGTTTGCATAGTGTTCAGACTTCCTTGAAGACTGAGTGTTATGAAAATGAGTTGCAGTGGGTGCCTTATTAGGCATTTTTGACAGTGTTCTGCTAAGGATATAAAGGTCCCAAAGTGGGAACTGATGAAAAATCTGTTGGAAAATTCTTTCTCAAAAACAAAAGGCACATTTTGCAAAGTGAGTAAATCAAAAGAGAATTTCAATTTTTTTGGTAATATTAAAGTGGCAAAAAAATGACAAAAATAAGAAGAGGCAGACTAGCAGAGGCTCATGTTGGAGATGAGCTTAGCAACAGCTTTTATTTTCCTTCTTCACTGTAAAAAGCTCATCTAGATAAAATACATATAAGCACTGTAAGTGAAATGCAATTATACCTAGCCTCAGGAAAGAGCATTGAACAATTTTATTATGGTGCCAAAGATTAGTCCTGGAATGTAAGGCTGAGAGAGACCTATTAGGGACCTGCTTCATTAGAAGATGTGGAACAAGACATTCATACAGCACCAATAAATCCATTAAGGGGAAGAGGGCTCTGAAATGGGCTTTCATGATTCTCGTTATTAACTTCAAGGATTGCTGAGGTTGGTGACTTTGCAAATACAGTTTTAGCCAGCACTCACTGTCCTTTTTAACTCTCTGTTCTCCAGTCCAAATTCACTTTGAAATAAGCAGCCATAACTACTCAAGTTAGCTAAGCAACATCCTCCTACCAGGGCTAAATTTGGAGAAAAGGGGAGAAGAAGAAGAAAGCTATGGAAAATTTTCTCCCTCATATTGCTATGAATCCTGCATGAAGGGTGTTCCAAACCTAGCTGTAGACTACAGCTTTTAAGATCCTCATAAGGTCAACGTGACCCAGACCCTTCATTTTCATAAGTCAAAATTTCTGATGCTGGTAAATCCTGAAAAGGAATAGCAGTTTGTTATGAATGGAGGGCATTTTCATAAAACTGTCCCAAGCAATGGCAAACAAGAAGCCCGTGCAGCTGAAAAACATTACTGCTTTTGCTCAAAGCTGGGTTTAAATGTTGACCAGCTGCATAGAAAATAGCATCCGATTTGTCAACAGCCTGAAAAATGGCCACTGAGAAACTAGTGTGTTTCTCAGCATCCTTATGCTTCCAATTCCCAGACATACCAATGCCAGTATCTAACATTTGACATTTCGTGGAAGGAAAAAAAAAAAAGCTGTTTATATCAAGAGTTGAAGGTTTCCTCGCTAGGGAAATACAGATTGCTCAGAATAAAGGATGCTCAAGCCTGGGTGATGGTACCCTTTCCAGAAGTGACGTCGAGATACCAGTCTTCTGGAACAAAACTTCCAGCTGGAAGTTGCATCTCAGAATGCTCCAAAGCCCTTTGGAGGTGCAGCAAGCACAGCTGGACAGGACTTGGGCAGAGACAAGTGTTTCTCTTTTTCCTCTGTGCCTGCTGCCATGGAAAAAACTACTTTTTATCCATCCTGAAAGACCATCAGGAATGTCACTGGTCGGGATTCGGAGCCTCTTTTGTCAAACGCGCGGCTGCATCACAGCCATCACATGGGACTTGATAAATTTTTCATGCCACAATTAATCCATTTCAGCAGACTGTTTTCCTCACTGGCGTGCTTCCCACCTCCCCGGGGCTCTTCATCCCGTCATTCGCCTCGGACAAATGGGATGGGGATTTGTGGAAATGTTAATGGGGTGGCTTTTCTCACGGCCATTAAACTGTGCACACGCGTGTGTCAGGTCAGGAATTTTTTATGGTCTTCAGTGAAGTGTATGAAACTCTCTGGAGGGGAACACCTTCTCCAGGTATACTGGCAATTCCTTCTTTTGATGTTTTTGGGGAGCTAACGATTTAATTGTGGCAGGTATTGCCTTTGCTGTGCATACAGCTCAAGAAATGGAAATATACTAATTACGAGAAGGGTGACGTAAAACAGAGGTTAATAAAATAAGCTATTTACCCTATAAATACTAAAACAAGAAGAACACTTATGTATGATAGAGATTATTACAGTACCTATAAATCAAAGCAGCACAACAGCAAAGGAAAGAAAAATGAGGTATTCCATTCTCACCTTGTGTATACTATATGATATTCCCTCCCAGATTTTATAAACAGATAAAGTATATTAAAAAAATAGACCAACTATGCTTCTGATACATGATAAGCGTGCAGATGAAAATATAATTAAAAGAGTTCAAATCAAGCTAAATTATTTCTTTATTTCTTATTTTTCTTCAAGCACTATTAAGGTCATGAAAGTATTCGGCTTGAGACACTGATAGAAATGAAACATTCATGGTATCTTTATCAGAGGCTGGAAACCCTATGCTTGGAATGATTTCTGCTCTGGAATGTCTGTAATATATTGAAGCCTTAATACCTTGCTAATTGGTACCTTACTAATTAGCCCGTGACAAGAATTTTAATTAGACGCACAGTAGGTGTTCTCCCTACCTGCAGTGCAGGAGCTGTTTCCTGGGGAGAAAAGTGAAGGGAAAAAGATAGTGGAAGCCATCAATAGAAGACAAATATAATCTAATCCCTACTACGGGAAAAGTGTACATTAATTCATATTTTTTAAAATCGCATGCGATGGTTTATTCTGTTTTGTAAAGTACATTGAAGTTCACTTTGTGATTTGCTCTTTTCCCTCGTAGAACAAGTTGTATTTTTTTTTCTTTGACTTTACACGTGTTATACACAAAATGAGAAATCCTGGAACATGACTGCAGTCAGTTATGCTCTTGGCCAGCCCCGGGAACTGAGCTGGGCCCCATCCCAGGCTCAAAGCCTGAGTCCTTGTAATCTGGGTTAAAAAGCTGAGCTCTGTACCACTGAGCTGGAGCAAGGTGAGCAAGGCTGAAAAGGGGGATGCCCAACACCCATGACCAATGGCATTAGTTGAGCCTGGGCTATAGCCCATTCTAGAGTTAAAAATGCACACGAAAGAGCTTGGAAGACACAGCTGAGTGAATTCCTATCAATGGCAACTCAAAAATAACAATATTAATGAGCATTGTCTGTCATTTTTCTTCTGTCAGGAGAGGGTGTGAAGGAAGGATCGAAGATATCTGTCTGAAAATACTGGCACTACTGATGTTCTCATGAGCTTAAGGACATATATTCCATTGAAGAGGATTTTAGGATTTTCATTTGGGATGAAGGCTGTTTTAAAATGTGCAAAATATCTAGTGCAGTGTGTCTTATAAATACAAAGTTTCTTCCCTTTCCGAGGAAGCCTGAGTTGTGTGTGTATAAATATAAAGTTATTTGTCAGGCCTCGTAATCCACATAAGCCCCAGCAGTCAAAAGGGTGATTCAGTTTCAGTAGATAATAATGGGACATTCTGAAAAATTATCATCAGGTCCAGGGGACATTTTATATAAGGAGATTTAAATATCAGTAAAAGAAGGGTAGGTTGAACTGCACAACAGGGAAAAACAGTTAATGATTTTTACCCCACTGAAAGGACGCTTTAGAAATGGGCTCTCTGAAGTAAGTGGAAAACTTGCTGTACAATTTGCATTATTTGAAAAATACCTTCTTTTACTTAATTTTAACTGGGAAAATTCTTCTGCATGGTGAATAAGCTCACAGGTGAGGTGAGCCCTGTTCCAATTGATGCACTGTAGGTACTTAAAAGCAATAGCTAAGGAATATTTTTATCCAAGAGGCAGTATGAGGGAAGGAAGAATAAAGTTTGCAGCAATCATTGCAAACCACTGAAACTAGTGATTATTTCACAAATGTTAGAGAATTTCAGTGGAATGAAAACAGCAAATTAATAAACAGAGACAAATTGGTAATAATTGAATCATCTGGGCCGTAACAGACCTCCAAAGGTCATCTAGTCCTACCCCCCCTGCAGTCACAGGGACACCCCCAACTAGACCAGGTTTCCCAGGGCCTCGTTGAGCCTCACCTTGAATGTCTCCAGGGAAGGGGCCTCAACCACCTCCCTGGGCAACCTGTTCCAGTGCTCCACCACCCTCATTGGAAAGAACTTATTCCTAAGATCTGATCTAAATCTGCTTTTCTTCAGTTTATACCCATTAGCCCGTGTTCTGTTGTTGCTGGCCTTTGTGAACAGACTCTCCCCAGCCTTCTTGTAGCCCCCCTCAGGT